>BRDA01035155.1:5678-12823 GCA_036984385.1 Crenuchus spilurus | reverse complement strand
CTTTTAAGATCCTCAGAGAGTTCTTTGCCATGAGGTGCCATGTTGGAACTTTCAGTGACCAGTATGAGAGACTGTGAGAGCTGTACTACAAAATTGAACACACCTGCTCCCTGTGCACACCTGAGAACTAGTAACACTAATGAGTCACATGACATTTTGGAGGGAAAATGACAAGCAGTGCTCAATTTGGACATTTAGGGGTGTAGTCTCTTAGGGGTGTACTCACTTTTGCTGCCGGTGGTTTAGACATTAATGGCTGTATATTGAGTTATTTTGAGGGAAGAATAAATTTACACTGTTATATAAGCTGCACACAGACTACTTTTCATTGTCCCATGAAAAGATTTACTTAAATAT
Source organism: Crenuchus spilurus (assembly GCA_036984385.1). NCBI lineage: Eukaryota > Metazoa > Chordata > Actinopteri > Characiformes > Crenuchidae > Crenuchus > Crenuchus spilurus. The sequence goes on along the minus strand of BRDA01035155.1, from coordinate 12,466 downwards.
CTGCAGAAATGTGAGAGGTGTACTCACTTTTGCGATACACTGTATGTATAAACATTGACTTTGCATTTATTACTAATAGTTCTACAAGTAAACACTCTCCATTAGAGCCCTTGAGCTTCCAGCTGTCCTAAAAGTGATTGCTTAAGTGTCAAAGTAAATGGGTTGCATTCAGATTCTGCTCTGCATGAACTGGATCCCTCTACATCTGTAGTCTTATAGTTCATAGTGCCAGAAACGAAAGTTCTTTAAAAAAAAAAAAAAACTGATACCGTGTACTTCAAACACTTTTGGAAGTAATTCATTGCATCAAGGGAGTGATTAAGCAAGTGCAGAAGTAACTTGGCAGCGATTGTGAAATTTTAGGTGTAGCAAAAAAGAAAAAAAAAGTTCTATACATACAGTATACTGCCCTTATCAGTTAATGTAGGAGTTCTCTGTCTATTTAACAGCAACTATAGTGAACCAATACAGTATGAGGGGCAAGGGTAGATGGACACTTACATTTTAAAAGTTACAGAGCCCAAACTGTCTGCATTTCAAAATAAATAAATAAATAATAACCATTCGCTTAAAACAATGCGCTGGTAAAATACCATCTAATAAATATATGAGTGAATATAGTTATAGCTAGAAAATTTTTTAAGTTACCAGACATCATCAAAATTTAATTGCTATATGTTTGTGTTTACCTATGATAACACTTAATTTAATCCAGGTATGTTTTTAATATTTTTAATAGTATTTAATATGAACATTTACAACTTCTAATACAAATACTACCAGGAAAAATTGATGTTGCCAATACTGTTAGGAGTAACACTTGAGGTAGCCAGTACTGTTGCTAGTAACAATTGATTTACCCAATACTGATACCAGTAACAATTGATACAGTTACTAGTGATCCCAGTCACAAATGATACAGTTACTAGTGATCCCAGTCACAAATGATACAGTTACTAATGATGCCAGTCACAAATGATACAGTTACTAGTGATGCCAGTCACAAATGATACAGTTACTAGTTATGCCAGTCACAAATGATACAGTTACTAGTGAAACCAGTCACAAATGATACAGTGACTAGTGATACCAGTCACAAATGATTCAGCCAATAGTGATACCAGTTACAATTGATACAGTTATTAGTGATACCAGTAACAATTGATTCTACCACAACGTTTATAAAGTCCAGCTTGACTCCTACAGCAGAGCTTATAGACAACTTTTATTTAAGATCTCTTCTATGGACATTTGTAATGGCAATTGTTTCTGATTATGGACTATTTTATTGTAGCACTCTTATTTAATGGAAAACTCCAGGGAAGCAGGTGAGGAAGATAATCACTGTAATCTCTGATGCATGAAAACTAGAAACTAAATAATTGGTTGTTGTTGCACCTGTAGAATCTGAAGACTTGTAAGAAGGAGCATGTGTAAAGAATTGTTCTTGCGATTAATTCAAATTATCTGACTTCCAGGCCTAGTCTCTATAATTGTAGACTTACTGTACGCCTGTAACCCTTACACAGTCTTAATCAAAGGTAGACAGGTTTATCTTTAGAAAGTTAACATCCAAATAACTTTGGTTCTGCCTAGCTGCTGGCAGAGACCATACATGTCTTAGATTTCTGGAATTCTATAAAAGATCATCTTTTACTTCTTTGAAGCCAGGCTTTGACACTTTGAGCCTCATGCCTTGTCTTTACCTCTCACTAACTTCTTAGAATGCTGTGGACAGGGTTAAGTGACAGTACATTGTCCAATCTGAGTAACATTGACATCTTTCTTTCCAGCTTCTTCTTCATCTGCTTCAATTACTTGTCTGTAGAAAGAAGCTGTGAATTTTTCATGAATTAAGCCATATTTCATACACTCATACTTTCACAATCTGCCCTGCCCAGGACTTTCACAATGAAGAGATTTCTATGGGTTACAAAAAAAAGCAATTAATTTAGATGAATGTTCACAATGTGTAAGCTCGGTTTTTCAAATTCATGTTTGTATACAATGTTTATTAGTATTATTGTATTATTATGAATTATTATAACTATGTTTACCATAAAAAATGTAAAACCATTCTTTAAAAATGATAAAATGATCAAATGATTAATAATAATGATAAAAAAAAATATTTTTGGTTATTTAGGCTGAATTTTTGGAACTCAAATTGAAAAAATTAGAGACCACTGCAAAGAACTACTTTCCCTTGTTTTACTCTTTATAGATTTGTTTCAGTTAAATTAACAATCCAATTAATCTGTTCCAGACACTCCAAATATTAACAAAAAAAAAACATTTTATATAGAATAACTATAGTGTTACATACAGAACACAAAAGACTAATGAAATGGATAATTGAACATTTAACATCACTCTTACAGGTTTACGCTCTGTTTTAGAGAGTGCCGGTGTGGTTTAATGTAAAATGGATCAGCATGTGTAACTGAACCTTTACGTTTTCTATCACTATATAACTGAAGCTCCATGCTGCCTGTATTGTTGGATGTGCTACAATAGTATGAGTGATTTCAGATCAACAAGGGCTACAACTGACAAGGATCATAATGGTACATGTGATGCAAAATAAAAATAATAATAACATTATTAATAATAATAGTAATGTATATCTTTAGCTATCTGTCAAGTGTCCTTCTAATGATGCAATTTCCCATCTCTCACCTTTGCCTGCCTGTTCAGTAGACTATGTTGACCTAGTTATGGACTCCATTCCGAGAAGCAAGGAGTTATGACTCCGCCCTCATCATATGTTCTCAGAACATCTATTCTTTATCCTTGATCTTCATCAGCAGCACATTAACATGACAGTTGTCACTTGAATTCCCATTAGTCCAGTATGTAAGCCTGGACTTTAGACATACTCATTGTAAGTCTTTTTTATTGCCAACTGCATTGTTCTTACTGAGTGTTTGTTGTCTATGTATGACCCTTTGTTTTGACCTCCCATCTTTGGTAAACCCTGTAATATGGTTTCTGGTCATTTGAGATCTGGTTTATTGACTATGGACTTCACTGTGGATCACTTGTGTGTTTTGCCTTTGTTGCTCTCTGATTTTGACCTTAGATTGTTTCAACTTCAGGATTGTGTCTTTCCATATTTACAACAGTAAAGACCTTTTGTGTTTTCAACCGCACATCTGATTTGTTTGGAAAGTCTGACAATATCAAAAACGTGACAATAGCATTGAGAAATGAATTCAAAGGCAGGGTAGCTGCATTTTTCACTCAACGTTAAAAGGTTATTGAATACTCAACTTATTGACATTGCATAACATACAACTTCATTTATTTCTGTGCAAGAAAGGCCCTTTTAAGTTATATTCTCTACAGGATTTTTCACTCAGTTCTTTTATTCTTGATCAAAAAGCTTTTTTTCTTATCTGTAGGCATCATCCTAATATTAGATTTTTTTTCCCCTCTAGTGAAGAACATTTTCCAAATGCATTTAAATTCTTCCAAATACATCTATAACCCAGGCGGTAGGATTATATCAGATTCAAGTCAATGCTTCATGTTATAAATATGTAATAAACATCTCATAAATTATGGACAAACACAGTCAAGGTTATTGATTCAGTCATGTTTTATCTAGGCCCTTGCATGCCAGGCACTGGGCATCCAGAGCACAATTACGGTAAGAATCTAATGGGGATGGATGGGGGTAGATGAGGTGACCTCATCATGCAAACAGTTAATAGCAGGAGATTAGGAGGGGGGTTGTTTCCACTGTGAATATTTGATGATGGTTCAGCGGGGATGGAGTTTAGCCAAGGGCAGCATAAACATGAAACGGTGGACCTACAGTTTGGCATAAGCAGAAATGAGTAATGGAGGGGTCTACGTGCTTCTGAAAATCTAGCTTACTGACTAGCACATACTGTAGATCATTACTGATGTTTATGTGGGGTGCTATACAAATATTTTAAATTTTACATATATTTTACATGTAAAAAAATTTGTTCCAGCATTTTCAGCCTAATGTCACACATCTGCCTAGTCTTCTGCATTTGTATTTTACCCATTATTACCACGAGTGACAATATTGACAGTTTTCACAGTTGATAATGACAACTCAAAAATTCATTTATAATGTAAGACACTGGACAGTTGCTGAATAATATTAAAAAGCCCTAAGCACCCTCAGAAAATAGTACTAGATTAAAGATACAATTTCAGTATCTTCAGTTGGGAACATCATTGTACCAGATTCTGACTGAGCTCAGGGGACCTGTGCAATCTAGAAACAAGCAATAAATAAATAAATAAATAAACACATTCAGTTAGTGGGAGGGATAAAATGCTGAATAGTCACTTTTATCCATGTATAGACTTTTATTTTTTCAAATACCTTTTGTCTGGCTTAGCATATTTCTGATTGATCTAAGAACATCATCCACGTGTTCCAAACTGTTTTAACATAGAATAAAGTTTTTTACATTTTTGGCTTTTTTTTTAATTAGCCACTTAACCTTTTAGCTCTTGAATAATGATGAGCTCTGCTCCGATTGGCTGGTTTACAGAGGCTCAAGACAAATGCAAGTAATCTGTCTGTGCATTCACCTTGTGATGGAAAAGATCGAGTTGAAACCCCAAAACTGCGAGCTCATGTTGAGGAAATAAAGTCATTGAGTGAAGAAGAGTTCAATCTGGTGCTGAAGACAAATATTCTGTTTTGTTTACTCAGTTTATTAAGTTTTGAGAACTTTTGACTGAGTTTAGAAGTTTGAGATGAGGAACGCAAGTTGCCTTAACATTAAGTAACTTTGTTTTTAAACAGTGTAACGTTAAGAATTGTAATAATTAATCATATTTATTTGACTTGACTCAGCTCATGTTGTCAGCTCTAGGCTTTTTAGTTTTAAAAATCGTTATGAAAAGATATAAACATGCTCCTTTCTGCTGGAAAATTGAATGTAGCAAACCTACAAAAGGTACAAAATAAGAGCTTAAAGATCCTGCTGTTCTTTAAAGAGTGCATTTACATTGTTTGTACCTTGGGGGATAAAATGTACCTGTGCAGTAGCCTTTTTATTTCTGACAGTGCACTATTATGTTTGTAACATATTACCACAAATTGTTCCCTGTGGAGAACTAGCCCTGTTTCTGAAAGAACCAATTATGCAGATGTATGACTGTTTTGTATAACAATTCCATGAATCTTTTGACAGAGAAATTCATGAAAGTGTTCTACAAATGTCTCGAATAAATGCTTACTGACAGAATCCAGCAACTGGTCCATTGGCTTTTATTTTAAGTGCATTTTGAGTCAGCAAGTTTTCTTCACCACTGTATGTTACAGATGCATCAGATAGAGCTTCGGCTGAAAAACGCTGAAAAGTTTTTACGCTGAAAAGTTTTAAAGTGCCTGAAGGTTAGAGAAGTTGTCTTGGGATGAACAGGTTACTGGTTTGATCACTTGAACTAGCAGGAACGTGCCTAAAATGCCCTTGAGCAAGGCACTTAACCACCAACTGCTCCTCAGGTGCCACAATGGGGCACCAAGCTCCCTGCTGTTCTGGGCATGTGTGTGCTCACTGGCCCCTAGTGTGTTTTTGTAGCACTGTGGTCAAAGAGTTGGTGCTTCTTCTTCCTCTTCTTTTTTATGATGCAATTGCCAATTGGCTCACTTGCCGTTGATCCTGCTGTGTGGCATGGCATTTGGATTTGGCTGAAAGCCTCCTACATGTTAGACTGAGCAAACAGCTTGAGAGGAGAGCTAGAATTCGGCCTTTTCCTGAAACAAGCTGCTTTAATTTTTTATGGTGAGCTCATGAATAATTGATGAGCTCTGCTCTGATTGAATGGACTACAGGTTTTACAACTGGTTTACTGCTAACACATTCTCCCATCATGGGCCCCAATTAAAGATAGCTGTAGCATCACCAGGGTGTGGCATCTAAGCAGCATAGCATTTGGTTTTGGCTGAGTGCACAAAGCCACATCCATGTAAAAGCACATGGTATAGGAGCAGAGCTAAAAGTTGGCCTTTTCCTGACAGAAGCCACTTTACCTTTTATGGTGAGCTCATGAATAAGGTAATTTATTCATTTACAGCTAGGTTTTACAGTTATTTTACTGCATCCACACTGCCATGGGCTCCCAGTTACAGAGAGCTGAAGCATCACTGGGGTGTTACGTCTGAGTGGTGTGGAAACTGGTTTTGCTTGAAAGTGCAAAGCTCACTCCATGTTACACTAAGTGCAAGTGCATGGGAGCAAATTGGTCTTTTCATGAAACAAGCTGTTTTTAATTTTGTGGCGAGCTCAACAATAAGGTGATGAGCTCTGCTCTGATTGGCTGGATTACCCTACCACTCTGACCACATCTCCCCACCATGGGCTCCCAGCTATAGACAGCTGTAGCACCATTGCAGTGTATCATCTTAACAGTGCAGCATTTGGTTTGGCCAAAACCCTCTCCATATTAGACAGCTCATGGCAAGGAGGCGAGCTAGGATCAGGACTATATCAACTATGGTGTATTTAGCTTAAGACTGTCTGTAAATTAGACAAAGACTAGCATTTGTCTGCACATTTGCTGTAATTAAACATCAAACCAATCTAAACAATATTCTTCTCCTATAAAAGTATTCTGTGCTTTTTCAGGGGAAGAGGTTAGCAGGATGTTTGTTTTGAGAGCAAAGTGCGAGACTTGGTTCATAAATGTTGCTCAGCTCTCCTCAAGCCAAACGCTGCACTAAATCAATCCTCATTCACTGCCAGCATGATTGCCTTTCACACATATTGACGGAGGAGGTACAACAGTGGGGT
>BRDA01035154.1:2886-20388 GCA_036984385.1 Crenuchus spilurus | reverse complement strand
TTACTCCTGAGATAAATGCAGTTGAGCAAACTGTCTGTGCCTGATGTCAACGCATTCGTCTTGCACTCCCAGTCATAAAGAGAAGGTGAGAGTGCTACTGGAAGTGTTTTTATTAAAGTTTTCTGCTTTACAGGGAGAGAAACTAACAGGTCTGTCTCAGGTCATCTATAGATGTATAATCACTCAGAAAACATGACCAGCTGTAGTACTTCTCACTGCTGAATTCTGCACTCTTAGGCCCTATATGTATCCAGTTTAGAAATCATAGTATTTTTATACAGATGTGAGAACAAAACACAGAAAAAAACGAAGCCGACCCAAGTGTACTTAGCTTCAGTGGATGTGCACATTATATTTGATTCAGTGTGGCCTTCAGAACCTAGTTTTGTTTACTTATTTTTAATTTCATTTATATATTTATTTTATTTTAGGCCAATTCAGGAAAATAAATAACTTCCAAATATCAAATAAGGCTTGGATGATTTTATAAATGGTAGTTAAGGTTTCACGTTTACAGTATGTTTTTATGGAGAAAGATGTTTCAGAGTAAATTAAAGATAGTGTAGCTAAATCGTTTTCTGTCAAAACACATTTCAAACTAGGAATAAACCATGTATTCCTGATTATACTGTTATATAGTTTACGAGGTGTGTTTAAATGCATTACAATGGCGTTTCTTGATAAATGTGTGTTAATGCCATGATTGCATTAGTGCTGTTAATGCATTTGACTATGTGTAGGGCCCAGTAGCCTCCAGTGAGAGAAACTCTTGCTGTGTGCTCCATCTCCTCCACTACAAATTCACCCCTGTCAAACTTTCAGACTTCATATTTTTCAGAGAGCCACCTCGACGTGATTTAGAATAAAACATATTTTAGATCTTCTAGATCTTGGAAGCACAAGCAAGTTGCAGGAAGTACATGTGTGGGCTCAGTCAGCCTAAATCTGTGGGTGCTGGACATTAAAAACTTAAGAAAATGTATTGCATTTACACCATCTCCTCACATTAGCTATAAGAGCCTACTTAAAGAATCATGAATTACTGCAAAATCTGGTACGTTTATGTTCCCTAACCTGAGGGTACCACCCCAGAGACAGGGGCTACTGACCTGGTGATGGTCCAGTACCTTGTTTTCTGGGAGTGTGGGCTCTCTCCACAGACCCACCGCCAGAGCAAACACCAGGCGCTGTTTAAACAACAAACCGGCTCAGTGTATTTGAAAACCTCTCTAGCATGATGTTAACTGATAGACAGAAAAGTTATACTTCAGCTTATGCCTGAAGTAATAATGTGACTAATACATTTACCAAATAACTGAGAGTGAAAACAAAAACAGAAATGCAACCCACTGCACAGAAAACACAGAAAAGCTCTTTGAAGATCTCATGTTTCTTGCTTCTGAAGACATATTGAACATAAAATAACTGGAGAAATGCTTTAATGTGGCAAAAACAAAATTGCCAAAGTGAAACCAGAGAATCAAACAATTGTGTGTTGTGAGCAGTGCATAAATAGTGAATTCTTAATTATGAAGACATACAGAGGCAAGTATTTTCACAGATGTGTTGATGCAGCAAGCTCTATTCAGTATATATAGACTATATGAATTATGACTTGGAGTAACTGGCTAGCTTGACTTCTTGAGCTGGTCTGGAGAATCTAGCCAACTTGACTTCTTGAGCTGTCTTGAGTTACTAGCTAGCTTGACTTCTTGAGCTGTCTTGAGTTACTAGCTAGCTTGACTTCTTGAGCTGTCTGGAGTCACTGGCTAGCTTGACTTTTTGAGCTGTCTTGAGTTACCAGCTAGCTTGACTTCTTGAGCTGTCTTGAGTCACTGGCTAGCTTGACTTCTTGAGCTGTCTTGAGTTACTAGCTAGCTTGACTTCTTGAGCTGTCTGGAGTCACTTGCTAGCTTGACTTTTTGAGCTGTCTTGAGTTACTAGCTAGCTTGACTTCTTGAGCTGTCTGGAGTCACTTGCTAGCTTGAGCTTGTGACGACCCTTTTTACGACTTTAATCTCGAAATAAAAATCTGATAAATATTCTACTAAGTGGCTCCAATACACCACCGTAAACTCATGACCGGCTCTTTGAGGTGGGAATTGCTTGCTCTCTATACCGCCCCTCCTTCCAAACATACCCAACGTGGAGCCGACGTTGGATAAACGATGGCATTTTGATGCCTTCTGAAAATACAGCCAACCACAGACCAACGTTAGTCCGACGGCGAAATTCGACATGCGACCATGATGACGTTAACCAACGTTGGGCCAACGTACTGTTGCTATCTGGGTGGCTAGCTTGACTTCTTGAGCTGTCTTGAGTCACTAGCTAGCTTGACTTTTTGAGTTGTCTGGAGTCACTGGCTAGCTTGACTTCTTGAGCTGTCTGGAGTCACTGGCTAGCTTGACTTCTTGAGCTGTCTGGAGTCACTGGCTAGCTTGACTTCTTGAGCTGTCTTGAGTTACTAGCTATCTTGACTTCTTGAGTTGTCTGGAGTCACTGGTTAGCTTGACTTCTTGAGCTGTCTTGAGTTACTAGCTAGCTTGACTTCTTGAGCTGTCTGGAGTCACTGGCTAGCTTGACTTCTTGAGCTGTCTTGAGTCACTGGCTAGCTTGACTTCTTGAGCTGTCTGCAGTCACCAGCTATCTTGACTTCTTGAGCTGTCTTGAGTCACTGGCTAGCTTGACTTCTTGAGCTGTCTGCAGTCACCAGCTATCTTGACTTTTTGCTGTTTTGAGTTTTCCTCCACATATATATCACAAATATGAAAGCAAATTTCAAAGTCTGTGTAACAGCAGATGGTGGGAAAGCAACAATACTTAAAGCTTTATTTCTTGAAATGTAAACCTTCCTGGTGGTGATTTGTTATTCTCCATTACACGGGAGTGTTGTAGTCCTCCATTACAAAAAAGAAAAGAAACATGCACATGAACAGCACAGCAGGGATATAGAAGAGATATGAAAGTCGTAACAAAGGAATCATATCAAAGTTACTGTCTTTGGTTATCAACCATATGCTATGTTATTAATTGTGACCTAGTCCTCCAGCAGCTTAGTTGCTCTGCTGACAAATTATTTGCTGCTCTCAATCTTACATTATCATATAGCATACAAAAAGAAGTGTATGAAATGTGAAGGTTATGAGCTGAATTTCATGAATTTCACTTCAGCTCCAACTGTCTGAACTCAAGAACCTCACACTTAATATTCAGAACTTCTTTTGTAGAAGGATAACATTTTACATTTTTGACCATATTGCTTTGATGCCCTTGACTTTAGATGAAAATGATTTGCATAGTGTCTGTTGCACATGTCCCAGCATTTACCAGTTACTAGTGAACATGGATAATGTAATTTTTATTCTGTTTCTGAGAAGATGCACCAAACCTATAACATCTTATTAAATTTTAATAACCCATGTTTCAAGCCTCTGACTGCAAAAACTCTTCTAGAGGCAAGGTTGTACTTCTCAATGCAAGACGAATTATCCAGGCAGAAATATGCCCTATAAATGTCTTCCTTAGCTCACCATCAATCAGTCTGCCAATGCAACGATGTGGGAATCAAAAAAGCCAAGGCTGATGCTATAGTCGCTCCCACTCTTGGGGTTCTGGCATGAGCGGCTGTAAACACAGCAGTTGCACCAATCAGGGATGCTAAAATATGAAATAATGGAAGACAGGAAATTGTTTGAGAAGATGTAAACAAAACTGTCAAAATGTGTTTTCAGGAAAAGTTGAGTGTGAAAATCTGTGCTGCAGGCTATTTCTTATTGCGCACTTACATTTCAAGGTGCTGTAAAAGTAAACTTGTGGCCCCCCTGCACCATTTCCACTGGGCATTGGATTACGGGGGTGTTTCTAAACTTTTCATTATTGCCATGTGGGAGCAATACTTTTTATTTGTATGTTATAAAAACAATTTGGTCTAGACTGAGTCCCCAGAGAAGCATTTACTAAGATTTAATTTTATCCTCACACACACACACACACACACACACCCACACACATACACACACACACACAAAGTCAGACTGAGATACAGTCATTCACCCCCTACTGCACTCTCTTTCTCTGTCTCTCATACACATACCAGTGGTGTAGCTTTGGAGGAGGCCTAGGGGGACATAAGGCCCTCAGATTTCAGACATAAAGACATATCTTATGATGTGTTTGAATATCTTACAGAATATCTCATGTTTTTAAGACACTTACTGAATAATAGCAAAACCTGCCTGACAACAAAACCCTGGTTTATTTGAATGGAAAAGACATTTTGTTGTGGTAGTGATGCACTGCAAGTTACTTTAGGTGAACATTGCTGCTTTTTGTATAAAAACTAAACAGAACTATTCTTCAGTTAAAACTAATGTAGCTTTCCTCTCACACTTACAAAAGGGGAATTTTAATTTTTACATTTAACATTTGACCTCCACACTTAATCCATCCATGCAGTGATACACACACATACACTACACAGCAGTGAGCACATCATCCCCAATCTCTTAGGGTACCAAGCATTATATGTTCTGTAGGGGTGCGCATCCATCCAATAAATGATGATCCGATATGTATCTCGATTTATGCAGTACGATACGATTCAGAAACAATATATTTTAAATTGGACCGATTCGATTTGGTTCAATTAAATAGGATTTTGATACAATTGGGTTCAGTATAATAGGGGAGGAAATAATACAAGTTACTTGTTTAAAATAGATAATTTTACATTGATTCAACATAAGTTAATACTAAAAATGTGTTTTTGCATTCAGACAGATTAATGAAATACTAGAGAACTAGTAAAGTTGTGTTTGACATGTGAATTCAGAAACAGTAAAATACTGTCACGTTGGGATGTGGTACCAGGGCTCCAATATTTTAATCAAGTTCCCAAAGCCCTCATTCTCCACCACACAGTCTTAAGTCTCTGACAATGAGCCGGGCTATTGAACCCATTATTACTTTGGCTGTAGCTGAGTTGTGGTTGAGTTTTGGCTGAAGAAGTCCTGTTTTTCTGTGTTTTTGTCCTGCTGTATCTTTGGGCTAGCAGAGCTAGCATCCTCATCACCACTTTCACCATCTCATCTCACCAAATGAGCGGTGAGGTTTGTTACCAGTGTGTGCCGGTGTATGTTTGAATGCGACTCTACATTCTTTGCAAACAGCAAAGTTTGACTAGTTTTCCATTCTTCGTATAAAAACCGAACTTGACTGTGACGCAGGGTTGTCAGGTCCAACAAAAATATCCAGCCCAAAGTAAAACCCGCCCTTCAGAAGCTTAAACTAGCCCAAAATATATGTCTGTCACACATTTAAAGCAAATGGCAAAATAACTATGAGTGTATGACTTAGTATTTTGTTTATAAGGGATTTATTATCAGTCCATCAAACCTTTTTTTCCCAGTCCTTACAATACCGCCTCCCGTATTTCACCATTTACCTGTCATATTAGCTAGTGACAGTTTTCTCTTCACCTTCTCTCTCTCTCTCTCTCTCTCTGGCTATCTTTCCTTATATTGTTATGTTCTCTTTGTTGTTATTGTTGTATTCAAACAATATATATATATATATAAAATAACCCACTTTTTTGTTGTTTTTTTTGGCGGCCGCAGTAATTTTTAAAAGTAGCCCAAAAAAACGCATTAATTTTCTTTCATTTTCACCCGCGACTGGATTTTCAAACAAGCCCAATTTTGCATGAAAACTGTGAACCTAGCAACTCTGGTGTGACGAGATGTGACTGTGACGAATACCATGAAACTTAGTCAGAGAGAGAGAGAGAGCGAGAGAGAGCAGCAGAACACATCAGCAACACCAAATCGATTGACAGCTATTTAATTGGGCCATCGGCCGGTTTATGCTACAAATAGACCGATTCAGGGGTCCATGTGTCGATGTATTCACATTGTTTAAGTCAAAACCGGACTTCCAATTCAAATCGGTTATTTTTTACACCCATAATGTTCTGCCACAAGCGGTGAGCAGCCCTGTCCAAAGCACCCCAGGAGCAGTTGGGGGTTAGGTGCCTTTTAGTCATGTCCTGCCAGAGGAGTGAACCAGTAATCTTCCATTCACAAGGCTGTGTCCCTAACCAGCAGCTCAGGACTTCCCTCTGACAAAGTGGACCCAGGTCTGACCAGATTATGCCTGGACATCCCCAGTCTCTTACCAAGCACTACATCTTGTTTAACCAGTGTTAAACCTTTAGGAATAACAATCTTCCCAAACATAAGCATGGTAAACATGGTAAATTTCCCTATACTGTGGGAGTTTAGCTGTGCTAGATCCTATAGCCTTCTGACACAACTGGTGTCAAATTAAAATGTAAAAATGCTAATACTGTGACAAGAAGAGCTTAAAACATATGTCCTTGACATCTACATTTAGTGCTGTTAAAAGCTTCTGGCTCATTAGCCTTTACCCACACTAGGCTGGTTAGAGGTTATCACCCTCACTATGTCTTTAGAACAGAATGCTTGCTCGTCCCCCCAATCTGTTACCAAGTCACAAAAACTGAAATTCTGCCTATGCAAATAAAACAGATTCATTCACTTGAATGTCAGGAAAGTTTGATTTTTGTCTTTTTAAAGACCATCAAGGCCAGATGTAATGCAAACACATGCTAATAAGGCAACCTTGTAAGTTGCATATGTCTGTTTCTGGGAGAATAACTAGAAAACAGCCAAAAAACCTGCCTGCAAATACTAAATCTATGACCTCTTAATTGCTTTGACTAGCTAACAGTGTTAGACCTTGTTGTGTATGCTTAAAACACAGGAGTCTTCTCAGAAGAATCAATTTCATTGTCATTGACTGTAATATATTTTTTTGCTATAGAAAATCCATTCTTCACAGTGTGTAATGCACTTTCTTTCTGAATGCAGCTGAGGACATCATGAATATGGTGGTTGGGCTGGTCAGCCCAAATATGTTTTTGTTAAGATTTCTTCACATAAGAAGACTATGCCATGCCAGAATATGAAGTAAAGAGGAGTTTCTACATCAGTTTATAGTTGAATTACTTTGTGAAGACATACAAAAGTAAAGTACTTGTAGTCTTCATAGAACCAACAACTGAGCAGGAGCTAAACGCTGCTCAAAAAAATGTTGCCTACATGCATGAGGTGGTGGTTCAAGTCAAAGCAGTGACTCATTTCAGATACTGGGCCTGACACTGCAGGAGATTTGGTGAACAGCTGCCAGAAACTGATGGACATCTCATTCGTTTTGCATTATGCCATTTGCCAATGCAGTGCAGGTGGAATGGGTACCCCTTGACACCTCCCTTGAAACATTTGGATGTTGCCCATAACTGTGGAAGCCCTTTTTCTTTGGCTATTGAAACTACGGTAAGTCTGGCTCAGGCTCTCTTAGCTAAGGCCTGTATAACATCCTTAGTGGCCTACATGTGGTACCAGGGCAGTTTTTTAACACAGTGCTTAAACAGGCACTACAGCTTGTTATACCAGTTCTGCCCATTTGCTCTTTTTCAAGCAAAATTAAAGATTCAAACACCAATGTAGAAGCAAGTCCTGCCATGGCTCCAGTCATGCACAGACCAGTGAGAATTTAAGTGATCCTGATGACACTGCCTGACAGAATGGCCTATGATTATAGATGCCAATGACACATTTTCACTGCAGCACTTAGCTAATGGGCCAGAAGGTTACAATTCCAGTACTGATCCTAAATGATGCTGCATATGGGTCTGAAGCCTTCTAAAGGCTATTGATCCCTCCCAGCTGAGTCACCACTGAAGCTCAACCACTTCAGTGTCCTACTGACTTAATTGTTCATCTTTCTTGAAAGATGATAGGCTTTGGTCCATTTTGGATCAATACAGGCTCCTGTTTTTCCCAGAATTCCTCCGTTTTATATGTTGGTCATAGCCATCATTCTTCCAATTAGGGCAGACTTTCTTTCACGCTTTATTTGTTAATGTCTATAGATGAATGAATGAATGAATGTTACACTCATATAGCGCCTTTCTCAAACCCAAGGACACTGGTACAATTAACACACTCCATTTACACACACTCAACCACTCACACTGACAAGAAGCGGCAGCCAATCACACACAGTGTCTCAACAGGAAGTGACCGTCCACCTGCAGGACTGCATCAAGCACTAGGAGGGATCACCCAGGACAGAGTGCCAACCATATCTGGGCAAACATACATACATTCATATACACACAGACATACACATTGATTTACACACACCAGCGTCATTTAGAGCCAATTCACCTGACCTCCATGTTTTTGGACGGTGGGAGGAAATCCATGCAGACACGAGAAGAACATGGCCTCAGCGCTGAGAGAACATACTAACCACCATGCCACCCTAAAGATATAGATCCCAAAGACATGTATTGTCACATGCCTACTACCCAACCACAGGAAGTTAAATTGGTTGGAAGTTCAAAAGGTCAAGAGCAAAAGCTTTTGTTTCTTCCACAGGTGGCTGGCTTTTACATCACGGCACAGAAAACAAGAACATACTGGACTTTCCAGAGTTTGAGACTGATCAGGAAAGTGAAAACTAGCTCCCTTGCCAGCTGCTGACAGTCAGTTCATAAGTCTGTGTTTGGTTTAATGTACTCTTATAACATCACAGACTCCAAGAGTTGACCAAGCAATCTGGACCTCCTTTCCCATGTCAGTCTGGGCATCTGCCTGGCATATGTCAGTGTAGGCATATGCCTATGTTTATATGTGGTTATGATAATTGCAGCCTTAAGGTCAATTTTAATTCCTGGCAACTAATGCTGATTCAAAAAAAAAAGTGCTGCACAGATGTCACAACGCTGTAGGCTTTCATAGTCGTACACCAGCAAAAAACACAAAGCAGGCACAGTTACTCATCTAACAATAAGCTGTTTTAAAACCTTTATCTGATTTAATGTTAAAGCATCCATCCATCCATCCATCAGTTCAGGGTTGTAGGACTCCTCTCTCCTTGTATATTTTTTTCTTCTTGGGCAAAAGTACTGGGACATTCATTGTTTCTTCAGAAATCAATTTTTTTAAAGAGTGTATCCTGCTTTTGTTGGAGTTACTCTCTACTGTCCAGGAAAGGATTTGTACTACATTTTGGAGCATTATTGTTGATGGCACAGGGTCAGGATGTTGGATGATCACCATTCAACCTCATTCCCAAATCATCCCAAAAGTATCTGGATCATTCCAGAGAACATTGCTCCACAGCTCAATGCTGGAAGGCTTTATACCCCTCTAGCCCACACGTGGCATTAGGCATGGTGCCATTCTGCTCCAGAGAGTCCTATTCTGTTGGCAGTACCTCTCTACAGGGATTAGAGCTGTGTGTGAGCATTTAGAAATCAGCTTAAAGTAGCTGAATGTATTCATTAGAAGGGGTGTCCAGTGTATTTCAGGCTCAACACAGCATCTTACCATCACCACAGCATCTCTCCAGAACAGAGGTTCTTATCCAGTCAGAGTGTGTGACAAAGTCTGTGCCCTTTCAGATTTTTGGATATATGTGACATGGTCTGCAGAAAGTTGTCTCATTTACATCATTTTTTTTTTTGAGCGACACTGTGGTCGAGACTATAAATTGGCGTTTAGTAATCGTTCCCCTGGGCCTACTATGACATTGCTGGTTCCATATATGACTGCACCACTTACACCTGCATCCTGTATACAAATACATAATGATTACCTGTCAGTGCATGAGGGTGAAAATAGCTTGTCCTTGGGTTGCCTTGTAGTCACAACTACTGCTTCTCTGCCATATTGGGGAGGAATTTGTTGCCGACATGGTGTTAGTGGAAAGTGGCCTAGTCCAAATGTCCTGGAAAATATCAACAAATAGTAGTAAACTGTCCACCTTCCATTGACAAACCTCCTGCTAGTGTTGTAAGGTCCTTTCCTGGCACTATAAAAAGTTGCTACACTGAGGATGTAGTTTTATGTCAGTCATGACTAAAGCATGATGATGATGTACAGGGGTTGGACAATGAAAGTGAAACAGCTGGTTTTAGACCACAATAATTTATTAGTAGGTGTAGGGCCTCCTTTTGCAGCCAATACAGCATCAGTTCATCTTGGGAGTGACATATACAAGTCCTGCACAGTGGTCAGAGGGATTTTAAGCCACTCTTCTTGCAGGATAGTGGTCAGGTCACTACGTGATGCTGGTGGAGGAAACCGTTTCCTGACTCGCTCCTCCAAAACACCCCAAAGTGGCTCAATAATATTTAGACACAAAGACTTGCTGTCTTGGTCACAGATGCGCCAGCAAGACGTGCACCAACAATTTATCCTCTTTTGAACTCTGGTATGTCACCATAATGTTGTGTGCACTGTAATATACTATATAACTGTGCTCTTACCTGCTAACTGAACCTTCACACTCTGCTCTTACTGGTGCAATGTGACATTAATGAAGATTGGCCACCAGACTGGTCCAGTTTAGCCATGAAACCTCCCACACTAACATGACAGGTGTTTCACTTTCATTGTCTAACCCCTGTACTTCTTTAACCTTGTCTACTGATATGGATGTTCCTCAATTTTGAGAGTTACTAATTTTTCTTTCTGGGGGCCTGGTGGTTAGGAATTTTGCCTTGCAACCAGAAGGTCGCTGGTTTGATCCCCTGGCAAGTCATGACTGAAGTGCCCTTGAGCAAGGCAACTAACCCCCAACTGCTCTTATGGTGCCATGAAAAAGAGGCTGTCCACTGCTTCAGGCACATGTGTTCACTGTGTGCATGTGTTTCTTCACAGATGGGTTAAATGTGAAGATCAAATTCCTTTGTGTATAAGAACATTGGTCAGTGATTGTGCACTTTCACTTTTAGTGCAATCACATAGCAGCGTCACTCTGTAGACTTCAGGGAGTGATGGCTGGATTTGAAGTGAAGATTCAATTTTATGTCCAAAAGGGCATGATAATATGGTAGCAGGTGAAGGGTGGTGGCATCTCAAATAGCAAGTAGCATCAAATTTATGGGAAGCCCCCATAGTGAAGGTGTACAGAGAATGGACTTCCCAGTACAATACAACAGTGGTGCCTCATGGGGCATTGATGCCAGACTTCAGTGAGTGGTACAAAATGCTCTGCTGCAGTTAGAATGGGCACGAGTGCTTCCAATTGCCTTCTGATTCCTTAATACTGTCCATGCCATGGCGTTTTGCTAGTGTCGTCTGAGACATGGGTGGTAATAATATTCTGATATGAGTGTATATAGACAAGCATCATTAACTTTCATGTTTAACAGAGTTCCCCTCTCCAGTCAGGCTTTGAGTCACTGACATATCTGGAGTGACTAACTTAGTTCTACTGGAAGATACGTATGCAGTGGCTATAAAACCTGTGTGGGTTCCCCTCCATACACAGTGAGCTCGGTACTACCTCAGCTTCATACTAAGTAAGTCTTTCCTCGTGACCTTGTTGGTATTCATTATTCTTGTAACCTTGTTGGTACTCATTTCACTGCCTCTGGCGGTCAGTAGAAACAAGACAGAATACCATCTGAAAATGAAACTATGATTCTATGAGTTTCAGGTGGCTGCCTGAACTGTCAGTCATTAGAGGTCATCTTTTACCAACCGCAGGGAATCAGTCCTCCTTTAATTAGAGTTCAGGGATTGATCAAATGAAGAAAATCATTTGAATGCATATAATCATCTTGCCGAAAACCTCCACAACTTAAATAAATGATTTTGGCCTCTTACCTGGCATTTTAAAAGGATTACATTTGTCTAAGTATATATTTTTGTGGTCTCAGACACTTTTTCTTTAACAGAGCTACATTAAAAAAAGTTCTTTATTTTTCAAAAAGGTAAACTGTTATATTTGATGTTTATTACATATAAAATGGTATCTCAAGCCTTTTTTGTTTTAATGTTGGTCAGTAAGACTAATATGTCATTTGCGGATGGAGTAGAAAATGTCATTTTACATGTAATAAATATAAAAGAGTTTAATTTTTCAAATGAAATTATAAACATTTTAAAATTATAAAACGTGTTTATAAAATTATACAAATTATATTCTATTTTTTTGATGATCTGTGATGCTTTTAGATATGAAAATAAAACAACAAAACAGATACACTATTAAATGTTGGTCTACAGATTAGCTACCTCTATAAATGACTGACAGCCCTACCCCTCCATGTTGCTGGGACTTTCAGTTTACTTTCACTTTTTTGACTTGTTTTTGTGAACATGAGTCTACATGTACTTTAAACATATAGATTGATATACACTCACATTTTAATGCTGTTCTTAATGCTACCTTGTCATTTTCTTTTGTATTTGTCAATAATAATATAATATGCATCTAGTTTTTCATTCAGTATATAGAGATCCTTCTAACCTTGATTAAGTATTGAAAGAACATTATACAGCATAAGATACTATTATTGCAACACAGGAAAGACAGACATTATCACAAGTGATATTGATTTGTAGTATTTCTCATGATATATGGAACTCATAATATATTATAAATACTGCTCAGTCAGTCTCTCAGTATACACAGTAACCAGGCATGGAGAAGCCCTTGATGCATGTTTTGGGATTGCCATGCTAATTCTATATATGTCCAAAGCTCATCCACTGCTGGTCTCTAGCATTCCGATATTCATGTAACCATGTCCTAGAGAGGCTCAGTGAGTCATGTAGGTGTCACAGTGGCTTCATATATGGATTCATGTGTAACAATGCAATAATATATCATGTTTATTTGCAAGATTTTGAATACACACTAATCGGACATTGAGAGGCACTTGATGCTGTATATGCCCAAGGTTCATCCATGGTAGATGCTGGTGGGCTCTAGCATGCCAGTTGTTATGTCCTAGAGATGCTCAGTCAAGGACAAATCAGGACCCCTGTGAACCCCCACTGTGGCATATGCTATCAGGCATTGTTCTGTTGGAATATGGTCAACAGGGGATTTTTGTACATATAGTACCACCTCAGGCTCCAACAGCTCTGTGATTGGTCAAAGCCCTGGCAAGCATATGAGGTGCAAATAAGATTGGACTCATGCTGGACACATATTGCACTGCAAAATGAGATTTCCCAACGGCTCTTCCATATATGGATTAATGTTTATCATGACACTTATTCAGGCAAGATTCTGACAAATGTAATGCGGTTTTCCCAACATTTCAATGTGATATATCAGGTGGCGGTATATGCTGAGTAGCTCCATATGGAAAAGACCCACTTTATTTTGCTCTTTTGTAGATGAAGTACTACTCAACAGAAAATATCAACAAAATAGCTTTGTTTGTAAGCTGCTGAATTCAGTTTTATTCCACATTATTTGGAGACTTGATAGTGGTAGATGTTAACCTGAGAAGATACTAAACACATAACAAATATAATACAGATCATCTCAGCTTACTCCAGACAATGTTATAGATGTTGTTTGAGTGAATTTTAATGAGATTTGGTTTTAGGTTGAGCTTAAGATATCTTACATAGAGTCTACGTATCAAATGGTTCTGTTTTTGAGAAAGTTGTAAGCATATTATAATAATATTTTACTTCTAATGACTATTTTAAATTATTTTAATTATTATTTTTTATGAAGCAAAATTCTCTATTTATTGGCACATAATTTTGCTTGTTTCACATTATTGCTTTAAATAAGTAAAATGATCTGCTAATACAGCACAATAATTATACTTATTAAAATTACTTAAAACAAGTGCAGATCTGGAATTAGAAAGTTAACTTATAACAAGTTAAAAATTCTCGAAATGAGGAATATTAGATGATTTGAATATGTCTAATCACCTGTAATAGCACATGAACAGAATAATATGCAAATCCACTGAAGCATATTGTACTTGGATGGGAGACCTGTAAGGAGAACCATGTGTGGCTGCTGGACGTGGTGAAAAGTTTCAGATTCTCTAAAGTCACAAAAAGATTTCTGGACATTTCCTCTAAAGAAATACAACTGATACTCCAATGTCCTGGCTAAATTTCCCTCTCAATCATTCCCAACTTCAAAATTTGGACTAAGGTCTATTGAGAGTGAAGTAATTTTACATGGGGTTCTGGGGTAATTTCTTCTTTTACAGGAGGTCCTCTGTGATTTTATTCCCTTCTGGAAGTTACGTGTGTCAGGCTAGGCCCCAGGAAGCGAAAAGATGAGCGCAGGTACAAATCAAAATGTTTATTGAGGAGAGCGTACAGGATATCAAAACAGAGGTGGAGACCCAATGGCTGTTAAGCTAGGCAGCAAAGTTAAATAGGCCTAAGCAATAAGGTAGTATAAGGAACCGGAGCACTGAAGCCAATAACAGAGGCTAAGTAATAGAGCTTAGCAATGAAGCTAATCACAAAGGCTAGAAAATAGAGCTTAGCAATGAAGCTAATCACAAAGGCTAGGAAATAGAGCTTAGCAATGAAGCTAATCACAAAGGCTAGGCAATCAAGCAGAGAAAGGAAGCTAATCACAAAGGCTAGGAAATAGAGCTTAGCAATGAAGCTAACCACAAAGGCTAGGAAATAGAGCTTAGCAATGAAGCTAACCACAAAGGCTAGGAAATGGAGCTTAGCAATGAAGCTAATCACAAAGGCTAGGAAATAGAGCTTAGCAATGAAGCTAATCACAAAGGCTAGGAAATAGAGCTTAGCAATGAAGCTAATAACAAAGGCTAGGAAATGGAGCTTAGCAATGAAGCTAATCACAAAGGCTAGGAAATAGAGCTTAGCAACGAAGCTAACCACAAAGGCTAGGAAATAGAGCTTAGCAATGAAGCTAATCACAAAGGCTAGGCAATCAAGCAGAGAAAGGAAGCTAGGCCCAGAGGCTAAGCTAGAAGGTAGAGAGATCAAAATGACCTGTTGTCGAGACGTGTTCAGAGTGCCAGAGCACTAACAACAACTAACGCGTGAGCGAGCAGGAGAGAGATAATGGACAGAGCTAAGTGGGTAAGGGTGCCAGTACAGGTATGTGGGGGCTAGGATCGTGATGTGTCTGTGTTTTTACCCATTCGCCCTATTCACAATCCCACAATTCCATGCGCAACCGGCAACATCCGATGTAGTTGTTTACATAATGGCAGCAGTGAATGTGTCAGCAGGAAAGTTTAAAATACGTAGAAACAAGCCAATCAGGGTTCTAGATGTGTACCACAATGCAGTAATCGGCAACGACTAGACAAACAACAGCAACAGAAAAGATCGTACTATAGGTTTCCTAAAGATACCACAAACTTGGGAAGATTCCATGAGGCGTGAAAACTGGTCAGCAATTGACTATGACAGTGTGTGTTCTAGGGATGTCCCGATCACGTTTTTTTTAATTAATTTTTTAGTGACTCCCGATACCGAGTCTCAAACCAATACTTCTATTTTCTAGATAAGAACTAGATAATACTCTTCACACAGTGCACACATTACATTATAGTTAATAAAATTAATCCAGTGTTTATATTTAACAACTGCAATGCTTTAGGGAAAAACTGCCAGCTTCCAAACTATTGTTAAGTGTTTCCAAAAGCTCTAAAATACGCTGAAAACCTGTATTCTCTACCACAGCGATCGGCTGGTCATCCAAAGCAGTGAGTTCAGTGACCCTCTCTGTGATCTTCTTGGCCGTAGCGCCGTCTCGAGAGAACTCTTCTTTTAAAACTTTCTGATAGAGAAGATTGCTTAGGGACAGCCTTTAACTGAGCTGTGTGAACGAACTCACTGTATTCTGTTAAATGTTAATTTTTTAGGTGCCGTATTAAATTTGTAGTATTAAATCAGGGACGTGCGGTCAGCCTCACCTGTCATCATGACAAGAAAAAAATGACACAAAATTTATATTAATATTTGTCCACTGATCTTTATGACTAATTTCGAACATTTTTTATAGTCAAAATCGCTGAAATTACATATTTCCTGTTTTCAAATACAAGGGAGAAACGCGAGGTGCGGTAGCGCCGAGCCGAGCCTCACCTCTGAATGCGCAATCCATCACAAACTGGGTTGATACATGCAGCGTGCCTGTTGCCGTATCACTGCATGTCGCCAATATAATGTTTGCATATACGTTTATATACCCTGATTTATACCCTGGCTAATGTCTTTAACCATTTACGTTTAATGTTTGTTAGTGACACATTTAGTTTTGCTGATGGGACATAAAACCGCAGTGAAAAGGCACAGCGTGAGGCAGAGCAGTACTCCGCCGCACTGAAGGGGGGCGCACGTGAGCCAACAGCTGCTTGTTGCTGCTGTGTTTTTACTGAGGAGGCGAGTGAGAGTCAAGTGCACGGCGGGTTTTCTCGCTGCTGTAATTGTAACGTTTTTTTTTATCTTTACGTACTTTTAATACGTACCTTACGTGTGTGTGTGTGTGTACACAGCAGACATTATAATCACGTTCTGATACAAGCTCTGCTCTCGTTTTACGACTCCTTTGTTTACGACAAAGATCGGGCTTAGGTTTGTGTTCAGAAAAGCCGATACCGATCAGTTAAAAAATGCCGTGATCGGCCCGATTCCGATCTTTGAGATTGGATCGGGACATCCTTAGTGTGTTCTGATCATTTTTTTGGAGGTAGGTTGCTGCAAACATTATTTTATTCTACCCTAATTATATACCGAAATATATACTGCACTGATAAATAAATAGGCCTCTAATGATGTAAACATACACTGGCTGGCTTGATTAGGCCATGCAGGGCCCTAGCCTAGGCGTGGCTTATGTACTATTTCATAATGTGACATTTGTAGGGCTATCCACCAGTTGAATTCATTTTTGGCTTTTTTCATAAAAAATGTGTACCACAAATTATTGTGTGTGATAGTGTAGCTTATTATTGATAGCATGCAACAACGTGTTTACACTAAAAACCCACTGCATAAATTGAAAATACAAGTTAACACAACAAGATATGATGTTTAATATCAAAAGACATTTTATGTCACGTAAGTATTTACTTACCAAATAAAGTTATAAACAGTTTATGTAGCGTAGCTGGCATAGACAAACAAGAGAAAATGGTGAACGGGATGTTGCTGGTTGCGCGGTGCATTCTGGGATTTGTGAAAGGGGCGAATTTACAGGCTCAATGTTAAGTTTGGGTCAAAATGTTTACACAAAATAATAAAATGTGCAAACAAAAAACTAAGAAACTGTTGCCTCTGGACGTCTCTAGATGTTGAGGTGTTATGAAAAGAAAGGGAAACTGCCCAGACACTGTTCTTTTATCATTAAGACATTTATTGGAAAGTGTTTAGGGTCTTACGTGGCGCGTTGGTCGTTGTAGGGCAAGTGGTAAAAGAGAACAAACAGATACGGTCGATGCGATGTATTTGACAAATATTGAAATAAACCATTCATTTATGAATGCACTGTATTTTACAGAAAACTATAATTTGTAGTATAGAACAACACAATTGAACATAAAAGTTAAATACGTCACCCAAAAATCACATTTGTGCAACAACGTACGATAGTTATTATTCGATGTGATAGTGTGTGTTATTAAACACCATGTGTAAAAAATAC
>BRDA01035150.1:0-17221 GCA_036984385.1 Crenuchus spilurus | reverse complement strand
GAGAGAGAGAGAGAGAGAGGTGTTTATAGTTCTACAATTACAGACTGTAGTCCATCTGTTTTTCTGTATACTTTATCCTTTCACCTGTTCTTCACTGATCAGGACCCCACAGAGCAGATATTATTTGGATGGTGGATCATTCTCAGCACTGCAGTGGCACTGATGTGGTGATGGTGTGTTAGTGTGTGTTGCACTGGTATGAGTGGGACAAATACAACAGAGCTGCTGGATCTGCTGGCCCTGTACTCTGAGGGTCCTGATCAGTGAAGAACAGGTGAAAGGAGGATAATAAAGTATACAGAGAAACAGATGAACTACAGTCTGTAATTGTAGAACTACACAGAGCTCCTGTATGATCAGTGCAGCTGATAAAATTGACAATACGTGTAGATATCATTTATCTGTACTTAATGCAGTGACCAGTGAGTGTATAGCAGTAAGCTGACAGACACCACATGGAAACAGACTTTTTTTTGCTCTGCAAAGCACCTTTAACCCACTTTCTATCCTCCATGAGTTACTATTCTTGTTGCAAAAGAAGGATCTTATTCAGTGTCTGCACACAGTTTTGGTTCTTCCATTTATGTCACTTTAAAGCATTAATGAACGACTGTGTTCTGCCATGACCTCACATTGGCCTTTACCCTGCTTGTTGTCAAAGGAAAAAAAAACTTAAGTACTTCATGTCAACGGTCCAAGGAAAAGATGGAGTACAATAAGTCTTGAGCTTCTCTCTGCATTTGAGATTCATGGTATTACCGGCTGGATTGGCAGCGCCTGCAGAGAGAAACGTTTCAGCATCTAATGTGGCCAGTTTCCATTAATGCTGCTCATTTTCACAGACACCAATTGGTGAGCTTATTCTTTTCAGAAGGCTAATTTTTTTTTTATGCAGAAAAGAGCCTTTTCTGTTCCACGCCAAATCCTACTGGAAGAACATTTGCAGTGTTTCGAATAACTAAAAATATCAATCGCACACCTGATTAATCTGATGAATCTCATTTTGCAAAAGCAGAAGTCGTTTTTGAGTTTTCATCAGCATGATGCTTGGTGCTGCTGGAACAGCTTTGGACTGAATGGAGCTCATCGATGGTGCACATCTGAAAGCTGTCCACAGGCTTTGGCCCAATTCTGCACTTTCCTTTGGAATGAGCCCAGCAGTAAATGGAAGCCATTAGGTCAGTAAAGGAGGTGAATTTACAGAATTATGAGAGGAAGCATGCATGTGGCAGTGTCTGTTTTTACAGTCACTGTTTGTGTGCAGCCGAATCTGACAGGATAAATCTATTCTCCATTATTTTAGGCCTATCTGATGTGATGGCAGTAGCAGGTAAAGAAAGCTTTGGAAGCGTGCTCTACTAGGTCCATATGATCATTTTATTCTCTGCTTCTCCCACACATGTTGAACAGGGTGTGAACCAACACATCCCAAAGCTATCAATCTTTTATGCGAGTGGCTCAATATAACATGTGCAAGTGTGCTCAGTTTTAAAGCTAAAGAATGACAAAAGAGGTCAAAAAGAGTAGAGAAGACATTTTTTAAGATTGAACACCATTAACAAAAAGCTTTAAATAAAAACACCCACCCCGCCACAGTGATTGCTACTTCCTCAGCTTTTCCACTTCATTGATGGTTATGTGAGTTAAAACAACGTGCTTAATGGAGACCCTGTTGCCTCCGGGGACTAATTAGAGTCACATGACTTCCTCCTGGGCTTCCATGAAAATAACTCCATCACAATGGACTGTGATATTAATATCGGCTTTGGGAAAGTCAGGCCTCTACTCGTGAGGAGGGATCTGTATGAGCAAACTCAGAGGAATGCACAGAATTTGGATGTGTGTGTGTGTGTGAGAGAGAGAGAGAGAGAGAGAGAGAGAGAGAACAGTGTGTTTTGCTGAGAAAACCCTTGTGTGCGTCCAATAGAAGTGGAATCACAAACTGTGGAGAAGGGCTTTAAATATGTTAGCTGATTTTTAGCTAATAAAATCTACAACGCACATTAGTTACAATATTCTTCTTAAAGGAATGAAATACACATGTTCGGCTTATACTAGTGCACCTCCAAAAATTAGTGACTATTGTGAAACAGTTCATTTGTGTTCATAATATAAAAGTGGCACATTTTAAGCCTTTTGTTGTTTTAATGTTGATCAGTTTGGCTTATAGCTCCAATTCTCTTAATCCAGAATCTCAGATTATTAGAATATTTAATTGTGAATTTCAGTAAATTATTATTCAGACAGAATAATTAATGCGTGTCTCTCAGAGCTACAGCTGCCACATCTCTAATATCAACAGTCCTGAACCAGAGACAACATCAGAAGTGTCTGACCTGGACTGAGCAGAACCAGAACTGGACTGTTAGTCAGTACAAAGTCCTCTTTTCAGATGAAAGTCACTTTAGTGTTTCATTAGTAAATCAGCTGCTAGAGTCTGGAGGAAGAGTGGAGAGACACACAATCCAAGTGTCTGAAGTCCAGTGTGCAGTTTCTGCAGTCTGTGATGCTTTGAGGTGTCATGTCATCTGCTGCTGTTGCTCCACTGTGTTTAGTCCAAAGTCAACATCTACCAGAGATTTTAGATTTTCATGAAAAGCATTTTAGAGCACTTCATGCTTCCATCTTCCGACGATGCTGATTTCTTTTTCCAGCATGACACAACACCTGCCAACACTGCCTAAACTACTACAAAATTTACTAACCCTGATATTACTGTCTTTGATTGTCCAGTCAACTCCTGAGCTACACTACAACATGAAAAGGCTCAAAATTTGACACTTCACATGAAGTGAATATAAAATATGACAGATTATGAACAAAATTATTATTTGAATGAACTTTTTATAAACTTGTTATTCTTAATTATGTTATATTATTTTTAAACTGTGACTTTACAAATGAATTGCAAAGAAATCCCACAATTAGTGATTTATTATTTAAGATGACAAGAAAAATAACTCTGCACTGAACTTTTTTGTACAGTGCAATATCATTTCCATATGATTTCTGTTTTTACTCACATAAAAATACTATTTAATTTAATCTCTGATGTACATTTAATGCTTCTTCACTGCACAAATGTATAATGTACATTTTAGAGGATAGTCGAGCACATGTGTTGAAAAAAAATTTGACTTCACATTTCTGACTGTACAGTCCATTTTAAAGTCCTCTGTCTGCATATGAAACTGTCATGGTGTCGGTCAGTGGGCTGAAAAGACCTATAAGAGAGCAGCTGTACTTACAACAATGACATTTCGGTGGCTTCAGACAAAGGGGCCCACCTCTTAGTTCAGCACCTTCTCCAGTAACCCTGCATGGTTCTCGGGATGCCAAAGGCATCTTACAGACGTATGAACTCTCGTATAAGCAGTCGCTTACAAAAGTTGAATGGTTCACTGCATAGTAAGCCAGGTGAGGATCTGTCTCTTCCTCCATTCAGCAGGAATTTACTACATCAAACATCATTTTACAGCTTTTACTTCTAGGTTGTCATTTCTTCCCCTCAGCACGGCTGGTAAAAATCTTTTTTTCATTGCTTTTACAGCACTACATCAAAAAGGAATGAGAAGAAGTTCATTTTTGCTCATAATTTAATTTAAAAAAGTAAACAATAATTGTCAGGCTTGATGCAAAGCAGAGAGATAGCAGACACATGCAGAAGATAATAAATTATGTTTGGTAAATAAACAGTGTTGATCCAAAGACAAAAGTCCAAGTTCAATAACCAAGCGAGACAAAAACATAAACGTATACTAGAGTGCATATCAAAAGAGTAGTCAGAATGCAGGCAGAGGTCAGAAAAAGGAACAAGGTCAATCCAGAGAGAGAAAATTAAGGCAAAGGCTAAGCTAAAGAACAGGCTAATACTACACTAAAGAATAGATTAAGACTAAGCTAAAGAATAGCAAAGGACCAGATCAAGGTCAGGGTCAAAACGGAAGCAAGGTCAGAACACAAAAACCTATCAATACAAAGAAAGCTCAGTGATAATACTTCGCACAGGACCAAGATACGCAAACAGTATTTATAGGAGAGATAATGAGGGGGAAACCAGGTTTAGCTGGGAAGGAGATCACATGACGAGCCAGGTCCTAATAGGGATTCTGGGAGATGGAGTTTGGGTAAATGAAGGGGAACTACAGAGAATGGAAAGGGATGGCAAGAGATGAGGGGAAATGGAGTTCTGGTGAGATGCTTGAGGAAATGGGACAGGCTGGAGGAGCAGGGAGTGTGACAGTCATATATTTATTACATCAAGCCTTATTTTGTTTTGTTATACTGCTGCTAAGTTATAGCTCTTGAAAATCAGAAATCCAGAATTATTAGAATAATTCAATTTGAGTTTTCTTTTTATTTCTCTTGAAACAGTATCAACATTAAAACAAAAAATGCTTATTAATAAATAAATATATGACAGTTTAGCTTTATGAATTAAATTATGAAAACAAGTTAACTTTTTTTATGATATCCTAACATTTACAGATGCACTATTATTGGGTCACATACAAAAAAAATTGAGGCTCCACGGTAATAATATTATAATGTTTTAACATTTAGAATATACCATAATCCCCCAGGTCAAGCCTCGTCTTTTAAGCAGATGTGTCTTTTGGAAAGTGACTCACAACTCTGGCACACAGTCTGTTTTCAGGTCTCTTGAGGCCATTTATTTAAGGTATGTGCAGAACCTTCATTCATCAGATAATTCTTGCTGTATTTAAAACAGCTTCTTCTATACTCAGATGAAGCTGTCAATATAACAGCACATTATTAGAGCTACTCCCTAACACTGAGGTCAAAGTTGGTGGAAATGATGTTGTGGGTCAGAGTCCAAAGAGCAAGACTGTTTCAAACAAAAATGATGGTTAAACATACTTGTTTACATTTACATTTTAAGAAAATTGACATTTTAAAGGAACACTAAGGAATGAGTAATATCATATACAGTGGAACCTCAGTTATTGTTTGCCCTGGTTATCCTACAATTTGGCTATCGTCTACTTTTTTCTGGGAAATTTTGTCACAGTTTTCATCAGGGCACCCATGTGACTCATTGCTAATTTTGCGAAAACAAAGTATCCACCCATGCGCTTGTTGTTAATTTTGGCTTTGTTTCTCATTAAGTAAGCATCACCCAGCTTATTCATCTGAAACATTTGCATTGTTTTTCCAGTGCTTTTTGTGCTTGTTTATTGAATGTGCCAGAAACAGACCTCTCTGGACACATTTCTATACTCCAAGAAAATGTCATGGGACTTTGGGTCAGTTCAACCAAGCTTAAAAAGGGACATTAAAGCAATGGTGAGCAACACTACCATTGGAAAATGAGTTCAAAAACAAATAGCAGCCGAGAACCCTGAGAACAGATGTACCAAACAAAGGCTGCAGGCTGGCAGTGATAAAAATTTTAACTTCAGAGGTGAGGGGGGACACAACTGGCTTGAGTACAGGGGGTGCTTGAACATAAATTAAATGATTATTAATTATTCATAAATATTGATACATTGTCATTAATAAAAGTTAATTTTGAATTATTAGTTACTATTAATAATATATTAATCATAACTATTAATAGTTATTAGTAATAATAAATAAATATTCATATTAATTAGTAATAAAATATGAATTATTTATAAAATCTGAATAAATTATTAACTTGAACATTTAATAAAACTCGAACTCTTTCAGTTTACTGTGTTTTTTAGTAGTTCTTCTAGTTTTCTATAGTTACTTTTAAGTTCACTGTTCTCTTTGTGGTTTGGTTATAAAGCATGTAGCATAAAATTATCACCCAGTTCTGTGTTTCACCTTGTTAGTCAACTTCTTTCTAAAATTTAACACTTATTTTTGGACAGTATGGTCAATAAACCTCATTTACCTAAAAATTATACCTAATTTTTGAGTAAAAATAAGCACTTAACACTGGTCAATTTGATCCAAAGACCTCAAGTGTTAACTATTAATATTTCAATGTAATCAACTCATCCAAAGCTTCTAAACATAGAGACAGATTCAACAGTCCAACATGTTAACAACTTACAGTGGCAGGTGAACATGGATTGGCCATATAATTTGCAAAACACATTTTAAAACCAGATGGAGTGACAGCAGGGAATTCCAATCACATGTTAGCAAGAAATGGCAGAGCCAATCGATGAGCTTGTAGGTGGTCTAAAAGGAAACAGGCTTCAGCTTGAGTGGCCATTTTCCACTTGGTCCTAATTCTTTACCTGTCTCCAATTAATATAGTGTAATATTGTTTTTGGACATTAAAAACTGCAGGAGACCAAACCTGCCAATTGAAAAAGTGCAGGGGACATGTCCCCCCTGTGTCCCCCCATAATTACTTTCCTGCAGGCTTGACCACACTCTCTAAAACAGAGCGTAAACCAGTAAGAGTGATGTTAATTGTTCATTTATCCATTTCATTAGTGTTTTGTATTTATTTCTTTGTTTTCTGCATGTAAAACTATAGTTATTCTATATAAAGTGTATATTTGTTTATATTTTGGAATGTCTGGAACAGATTAATTGAATTTACATTATTTCTTATTGGAAATTTTGCTTCAGTTATCATTCGTTTTGGTCATCATCAGGCACTTTAGAATGAATTAATGACAAAAACCGAGGTTCTACTGTATCATCATCTGCCATATATAACTGACAATCCATTATCATAGACAATATATTCCTTACATTTCCCTGTTCATATTACAAGAACAGAAACGCTGTTGCCCTGAAATACACTTAAAATATAAGCCAAAGGGCAGATGCTAAAGGATTATTAGTCAAGTGTGGTTTATTGTCATTTCAGTTATATAGAAGTACACACTGAAATGAAACAATGTTCCTCCAGGACCACCAACACAACAAATGCAAATAATACAATAGAATAAATACAGACATACAACCAATACAACACAACAAATATCAGTGGTTGAGTTGATCACTGTCCAGTAATAATATTTCCTGGTTTGTGTAGTAGTGGACGAACACAGTACCTGTTAAAAGTATTAAATGCAGCCGTGTGTTTGAGTCACTGAATATTCTGTTCTTTTCTGGTCCTTTGTGTTCCACATCCAAATCATTGACCATATTCTGGCAGAGATTAGGTGGAGAAATAGTGGAGCTGAAGACAAACTGCTTTTGACAGAGTTTCTTCCATGCCAAAAAAACGGCAGATTATTAGAGCTGCTCCCAAATATAGCAGACAATAATTCACTGACCTGGACAGAGTCCAGAGCAGATGCAGTGGGTTAGAGACAGCTTCATCTTAACATCAAACTGTTGAGAACTTATTTTACTGTGCTTAGGTGACCCTCAGATATCTTGTGGTAGTAGATATCCTGCCTACTGTTTTGTAATGGTCAGAAGTTATGTATTAAAATATATTCAAGTTCTATAATACATTTCATAATAAATTTAAAACAAAGCATCCACCCAAGCATTCGTCATTAATTCTGGCTTTGTTTCTCATTGTTTCTCTGGCTTTGTCACTGTTCCTTGTTGATACCGCTCAAAACAAACTTAAACACATCACACTAAAGTGATGGCGCGCAGCACTACTGCCTGAAAACAGGTGCAAAATCAAATAGCAGTCGAGAACTCTGAGAACGGGTGTACAAAACAAAGTCTGCCAGCTGGACCACACCAGCACTCTCTAAAACAGAGCGTAAACCTGTAAGAGTGATGTTAAATGTTAGTTTATCCATTTCATTAGTCTTTTGTGTTTATTTCTCATTGTGTTCTGTATGTAACACTATAGTTATTCTATATAAAATGTATTTTTGTTCATATTTTGGATTGTCTGGAACAGATTAATTGGATGCGCAGTTTTAGAAGTTTTAGGTGGTGCTCACATCCACGTATGCAGAGCAGCACCCATATATATATATATATATATATATATATATAATATTTATAAACAAAGCATATGTCATTCGAATGTCTTACATACTTCAAACATTTTTTCATATATTTGCCCTAAAGTATAAACCTGCTGTATATCTCAGATGGCTTGTGTGTCCTTTAGATATTGCTCTAAAAGTAGACCTAGGGAACCAAGTCAAACAAATGAGGCAAAAAATATTAGTCTTAGTAATTTATTTATTATGTGAGTTGCAAAAGTATGTGACCCTTTTGTATTAGCAGATCATTTGAAGGTGAAATTTTAGTGAGGTTTTCAACTAATGGGATGACAACCAGGTGTGAGTGGCTGTCCTGTATTACATAAAGAACAAAGTCTGATCTTCACATGTTTGTGGAAGTGTACACAAAGAAAGGAGATTTCTGAGGACCAAAGAAAAAAGATATTGATGCCCAACAGCCTGGAAAAGGTTATAAAACCAACTCTAAATAGTTTGAACTCAATCACAGTTCAGTCCACAGTCAGACGGATTGTGTGCAAATGGAGGAAACTCAAAACCATTATTACCCTCCCCAGGAGTAGTCAACCAACAAAGACCATGCTAAGAGCAAGACCAGTAATAGTCTGCAAGGTCACAAAATAACTTTTGAAAGCAACTAAAGTCTCTCACATTGACTAAGAATAATGTTCATGAGTCCACCATCAGGAGAACACTGAACAACAATGGTGTGCATGGCAGGGTTGTAAGGAGAAAGTCACTGCTCTCCAAAAAGAACATTGCTGCCCATCTGCAGTTTGCTAAAGATCACATGGACAAGCCAGAAGACTATTGGAAGAATGTTTTGTGGATGGATGAGACCAAAATGGACCCTACAACGACCCTAAGCACACAACTCATTCAACTGGAAACCTTCTTTTATTGCCATCAAGACCTGCAAGACTTCCACTGTGACACAGGTAAAGGAAACATGTTTACTTATGATACAATCATTTTCCTGACACATTGCTTTATTGAAACCTTATGATATGGAGAAATGGTATCAAGCAACTGCTGTGTTTATAAACATCTGCAGCTCAGCTGTGATCCACTAATGCCAGCGCAACACATATTAACACACCACCACCACACCAGTATAACTTCAGTTCTGAAAATGATCCACCACCCAAATAATGGTGGTTCTGTGGAGCTGACTATTGAAGAACAGGTGAAAGGAGGATAATAAAGTATACAGAGAAACAGATGAACTACAGTCTGTAATTGTAGAAATACACAGAGCTCCTGTATGATCAGTGGAGCTGATAAGATTGACCATTAGTGTATATACAAGGTATGTGTACCTAATGAAGTGGCCAGTAAGTGTATGTACAATTCTTGAGTTCACCAGGAAATATTCTTCTCCATTCAGGTAAAACTTCAGAGAATCTGACCATATTGCATGTTGTTTAACAAAAAAATATATTATTTCAGCACCAAAATATGTAGCCAAGATAAATTTAGACACAATCCTAAATGTAGACAGAAAGGATGTAAAAAGTGGGCTGACACCAAACTGTTTCAATGTCTCAGTGCACCATAACAGTGAACCATCTGTTCTCCCCAGTGAAAATCAGAGAAGTACGTTCTGCAGCAACGCATAACCTCAATAAATATAGTTAGTCCTCAGAGATCTTGACCAGTTTATTCATAAGAGGTTCATCTGGAAACACAGAGCACTATCCAGTGAGTACTGCCATCTGAAAACCATCAGTAAACACTGACATAAATCAATTTGCACTCCCAGTGATGGGAGGAGAGCTTTTAATTCTACAATAGCATTGCGTCTTGGTGGGATAAGAACCGGGTTAACCACAAGATCTTGCTGGTAAATTTTCCCAGGTTGTTTTGGTCACCCGTTTTAAGATACTGACGGAAAAATTATGGTCATTCCTGTCGGCAGGATGGCTCTTATGGCCAACTCCTTTGGATGACCTTTCGTCAAGCACACAGGATTGATGGGATTTAGGCCATTTGCCAGTCAGTGCAACCAGCATGATTATACGTATTGTACCCACAAGGATCCTGACCTTAAAATAATTTGCTTTTATGTGCTCTGTAGGTTCCTTTTTGGCTACTAATGTTATGGTGCTTCACATTTTAGCGCCTTTGCAATAAAACTAGCCTGTCAGTCAATGCACCCTCATTACAAGATGCACACTCCAACACGCCTTCACAATGTTCAGTTTCTGATCCATAAGAAATGACAATTTTATTGCCATCATAAAATCTTTGCAATTGCGCTAAAGGACATTGTGTTTTCACTGGACAATTTGAACTGGCTTCGATTGCTCTGAAATACAATTGAGATGAATGGGTTTGCTGCATTTATATGTTGCTCATTTTTCAGGACTGGGGATTTTCCTTATGCTGACTCCTGCCAAGAGCCGTGCAGCTCTGTTCAAATATTTGTCAACTCCCATTAGAAACATTTAATAGTAATAAAATTTATGGCCACAGTTTCCGAAGGATACTGCCAGCGAGGTGCATCATTATGAAAATGGTAGTAAATGCTATCATTGTTTGCCCATTGAAGTGCAGCACTGGACAATTCACAGTAGGATTGATCTCAGTAAGTGAGATCTGTATAAAAATGTGGAGAGAGCAGGGCTAACTCGTGCAGCCTGACTGCAGAGATGTCACTGCGAGATGAAATAAAACGGGTCCTTGTGTGATGTCTGCAGAGCGAGTGTGAATAGGTCCCACTTCTCCTCTTGTCCCTTAAACCATTTACACTATAAATAATTCCAGAAAAGGAATAAGGGGAATAGGCAGATCCCAGCACTAAATCAGCCGCTCTTTCGGCAGGACGTCCAATGACACTAACAGACGGATCCTCAGGAATCCACCGAAGCAGCACTTCCAATATGGAGTTCCCATATGGCACAGATGGATAATTAGTATCTGGAGACAGGTAAAGCATAGATGTCAGATGTCAGCCATGTCATATTCATTCCATGGCTATCAAAACATTTTTATTCTCTCAATTTATAGTTATAAATGTTTAAAATGTGTAGAAACAATGATGTCTTGGTCAGGACCCTTTCTCTTTTACTCTCATCATGGGCTGGGCTATCAAAAGTACTTAGGCTAAGGGAGCGCCCAGTTAAAGGACTGCTTAGCAGTGCAGATGAATGCCATTCAGCTGGGATAAAGGTTCCCACCTGTGCAAAAAGGCCAAAAGTATTTCATGTCAGAGGTTGAACATGTTTGATGCCTTCTCAAACCACTCAGAGCTACAGTATGATGGCAAAATAACAAAAACTGGGCAAAATGGAAAGGTACAGCAATCAAAAACATGCTGAAGCAAAATTCTAAGTTAACTTCAAATAGTAATTCAACAGAACAACACAACAATAATCAGTTTCTTATAGACAGAACACTTAAAGATATTATTTAAAGTTTGATGGACACCACATTTTCCATCATGGTTACTTGCCTTTCAAAGTTAAACCACAAAATTTACATCAGCGTATTTGATTTATCCATGCTCCTCCCA
The DNA here is from genome assembly GCA_036984385.1 of Crenuchus spilurus. NCBI lineage: Eukaryota > Metazoa > Chordata > Actinopteri > Characiformes > Crenuchidae > Crenuchus > Crenuchus spilurus. Next base: position 5,815 of record BRDA01035150.1, on the reverse strand, counting down.
CAAACACAGTCTCTCACAGCAACTGTTGCTAGGTTGGACAAGCTTCACAGAAAACAGCCAAAAATCTTACCAAATAAAATTAGAAATGTAAAAACATAACTTTGTCAAAATGTTCAAATTTAGAGTGCATCATTCATTTCAAATTATGTTTATTGAAATGAATGTGTGTGGCAGGTCACACTATTATTACACATTGTTGTTGACATATATGTGATGACAATCACATATTACATCACATATTACTACCAAAATTAACTTCATATAGAAAATGGAAAAAATAAGCTAATTTACAGAATTGCAAACTATGAAGGAAGAAAAAGGAAGGAATTTTAAAATCCATTTAATACTTGTATTTCAGTGTAGCTGTTGAATATATTTAAGCTGTTAAATATATAGTTCAAGTAATTATTAATCTTTTAGGCTAACAGTGTGGGTTTGTTGGCAGTGTTTAATAAGGTTTAAACCTCTTATGACTCTTGTCATTATGCAGTTCAGGCTGTAAATACTCCTGACGCTATTTGTTACATTTTTACACATTGTGAACCAAACTGTCTACCGACCAGCTTTACAGAAATCTTTCTTCTTTTTCTTTTTTGACTTAGATCAAAGGTTAGCTATTATTGGATCTCCTTGTGATGTATTCCATTACTGCATGTCTGTGTAATATTTAGTCATACCAAGGACCACAGTTTAATGCGTGACTATTTCACTGGACAGTGTAGAATTGAGCATAATAAAGTTATTAATACTGTAGTGTGTTCTGAATATGACAATATAAAGAACAAGAGGCAGAGGGATCATGAAGAATGAGCCAACCAGGAGCTGTAAAAGCTCAGAGATGAAGAAGTTTGTATTCCTCTGTTTTCTATTTTTTCATTTTGACATGAGGAAGGAAATGCTGCCTGTTTTCTTTTCGAATATGCAGTTTTCTCCTCCTCTTCTGCTCCTCGAGACCTCAAGCTGGATCCTCAAACCATCAGAACGCAAATTTAGGAGCCTTTAGAGGCTTTTATACAGCTCCCCATTGAAGCCATCTCAAGACACCTAACAACGACTCAACAAGGTCAAGAAGGAGAATGAATCTGAGGAGGAAAAAACACAGCAAGAAAAACAAGGCAAACGTCCGCAGTCTGGTGTGGTATGCTACATCAATCAATTCTAGTGTCTTCAATGCCATAATTACTGGGTAAATGTTGTAAATATGCATTAAATTTCATGAGAGAAAGGCAGGAAGACATGAGTCAGTAATTTGGCAAATTATTGTATTCGCTGTCATGAGAAAAAGAGATTATAATACCATTCATTTCAGCTATACAGCAGTGTTTGAATTATTGAAGGCAAACATATGAGTTTCCATAACGTTCACCAGTATGGTAAATGGAAAACAAAGCATTCATAGCTTTAATGCATCTTAACCCTTTCATTCATGAATTATGAAAAAATCTATCATCATAACATATTTGTGTTCTCCTTGCGGGCTGATAAAAAGTACTCGCATGGAGAACATGCAATATATTATGTATATTATATATTCTTACAAAATGATCATTTTATTGCTGTTGAATAAATATTACGTAATATTACTGCCCCCCCCCTCCCATGATGCTTTTCTGTACAAACATTTTGCCAAAATCCCAGCAGGTAGCTGCAATTCCTGCCCATTCTTCAAACATTTTTGTTTACCATGTTTTTATTCACAAAATATTTTTTATGTCGACAAAAGAAACTATCATTCAGTTACAGTATATCATCCATGCATATACAGAATAATGGCTTATAAATAAAACGTCACTGTATTGACCACCATGCCTGAAAAGGTTAATGTAACAAAAATGTAAAGTCACTTAATTTCTATTGGCACAATCATGATGAAATGCATTAAAGAACACATCCATCCATCCATCCATCCACCTTCTTAACCACTTAATCCTGGTCAGGGTCGTGGTAAACCCCACTAGCCCTTCACTGAGCACTGGGCAGGGCATTTCACTGTTTTAGCCAAACCCAAAACGGGGTATTAATTCAACGCTGGGATTAAAAGACACATGCAAATGTAATTTAAAATAAAAACTAAAAAGGACAAGGTTTTAATCCCTGTATTTGGGAAAAGTCTTAGCATCTATGTAGTTTCTCTTAAGAATTAACAATGAAATTAAAGGAAGACTAGAAAAAGTCTCCTGCTGCTCAGCTATTTAAGTACTTATCTAATCTATTTCTCTATGTGTCTCCTACTGATATAACACTCAGATATATCACTTGTGTACTTAAAAACAGGAATCTCAGTGTGAACTCAACAGTTTCTCATTCAAGACTCAATGTTTTTTGAGCTGGAAGTATTTCACAACTCCTTTTATCAAATGCTACTTTTCTCAAGGAATTTTACAAGAATCTCAATTACGTTTCTTTAGTCATCAAAGAGCAAACAATTGAACAATAAAAATTCCTCTGGAATATCAAAATTGTGAATTTTTTCTACAGTATCCTCTGGTTTCTAATAGTGTAGTATACATTGTATGTTACATATTTGGGGAGTAGCTAGCTGCAACTAGCATTACAGCTGAACTACTGAAAGTGAAGTTATTTTCAAAAGTTACATTGCTTATTCTCTGAAACTGGAAAAGAACAAAATGAAAACAGTCTCCACTTCCACGATGACCAACACCAAACAAAAGACACATTCAGGTGAGAAACATCAGCTAACAGTAGCATTAACCATGCTATTAGCTAGCTAACTAATGAGCTTGCTAAAATAAAATGATAGCAAAATGTTAGAATAGATAAATGTTATGGTTGCTGCATCATATTTAATAGTCAAAATGAAACAAAAGAGGATAACAACTGATTATTATTTTTATTTTTTAATTTTACTTTAAGTTACAATAGTTTATACACTGCTATTGCAGTGTGTAACCTACTTATGGTTTGCAAATAAAAAACAAGCTATTTTTGTTATCACAGTGTTGTATTGAATTCACTGCATAAAGAAATACAGCATTTGTATTAACTTAAAATTGCATTCTTAATTTGTTTTGAAAAGACATTCATTACAATTTGAAGTAGTTAACTATATTTAATCATGAGTAGATTGTTTCAAAGTTGCTTCCCCAGTACTGTATATAGTTTTATTAAAGCAAAAAATACCATGATACTTACATCATATTAGCATTTAAAAATTATGTGAAACAAATAGTAAAACTACACCAGTAGTAAAAATGTACCAATGGTTAAAATGTATAAATATTAAAGATGTACCAATGGTAAAAATATCCGTTTGTAAAAATGTATGATTGGTATTAATGTACCAAAAGTAAAAATTAGTGATGGCGTTTTGGACAATACTATGAAGGTAGTGCTGTGGGATTCCACTTACGTGATTAGGTTTAAGTATATACAAAACAACAATAAAATATTGAAGGAAACCTAAGTTCACAGAGCATTACGTAATCTCAACAATTAAACCATTTTCACGTGTGTTAAGAAAATGATGAGTAATCATATTTATTTTATTGCTAATATAATGTGCAAATACTCTTGTAACAGAGCATACATCTTGGAACAAACACTTCCATGAAGATGAATATATATTTTTCTCCATTGGCAGTGACCAGTATCATTGTCTGTAAGTGAGATGGTGTGTGTAATGAACACATCACATCAATGAAGATGGAAGCAGTGCTGGTGTATTATTTCAGTCTCATTCCCTCTTCCACACTTACAAATCCACACATATGCAGACTGCATTACACCTCCAGTTCTGCCTCAGAACCATGTGTAATTTATATGTCAATAAATCGAGCCCCTTCCTGAAAACTTAAGTCTTAGGGGTGGCACATATGAAAAAAAAAAGTTTTGCTCTTTTAAACACAGAGAGGGGCAGGGCCCAGGTCAATCCTAAAATCTAACATGCATTCATATGAATGGATTTAATGTTTGTGGACTGATACTGTGAGAGGCTTAATATATAGCTACTGTGAGCTGGAGTCATATACATCTACCTATTATTCATCACATTTAATTCATTCTTGAATGCTTTAATTATTTTCAAGTTAGTATCTATAATAGCAGGTAATAGTATTACATTAACAGATAGACTATACAGTATTTATAAAGCAAGAATCGTGATTTTGTAATTATCTTCTACATAGGCATATATAAAAAAATGTATCATAACTTTTATTTCTTAAATTATTGTACTGTCATTAAAAAATACGTTTAGAAAAATGCTGCAATACTGGTGTATATTAATGTGTATAGATTTAGTTTTTAATGCATATATTTATGTTGTTTTTAAGTGCTGTAAGGGACAATAGTAGAATAAATGTAAATCTAAATTAAAATCTACAAGCTTGAGTATAAAAAAATATAAAATGCAAAAACAATAATACTGTGATGCTGCATACACACACACACACACACACACATTAATTAACATGAATTTTATTATGTGGTTCTATTTTGTTTACTGTCTCAAGCGGAGTACATTTCCAGCACAATTTCTGTTTGTTTGCTGTGAGAAAGCATGTTGTCTGCTTTTTATCCACTGCTGTAGTTATGGATCTATGTAATATCCTTAAAATAACTGTTAATGTAAAGATGCTGCAGTATCAATAGAACTGTGACTCTCAAATCTTGAAAACATATGAGCCATTTCTTTTAGCATATAGGGAACAGTTATGGCTCCTGAAGGCCCTGACTTTGTTTACATTTCAAGCTCCAACCTCCTTCCTCTGAAAACAGGGGAAATGTTCAAGAACATTGGCTTGGTTCATTACAGACGGCTGAGTGAAAGCTTTGTAATACTTCCTCTCTTAAGCACCTCTGAGGTGAATTAGCGAGACACTTGTGCTAAGTGAAGAGTCCACATGTAATTGAATGAAACCTTTTTTGATGTATAATAATAATAATAATAATAATAATAATAATAATAATAATAACAATAACTATATATATATATATATATATATATATATATATATATATATATATATATATATATATATATGTAGTACCTTTTACACTTTGATAGTAACAACAACATCACCATACTAGCAAGCAAACAAACAAAAAATAAATAAATAAATATCAACACTGGCCGAGAATGAAAGAAAAAAAGGTAAAGATCAAGATAAAAATGTGTATTCTTTTTAAATGTTGTCTTTCGGTTTTCTCAGTGAATATATACATTATCTATAAATGTATTAATATAGGCATTAAATGCATAAATTAGCTTAATGTTGATTTTTAGAATTAGCAGTCTCCAGATGATGAAGGGAGAATATTTGTGCCCAAATGTGTTTTTCTCTCAGTCTTTCACCTGTCTTCAAAACTGGCTTTTCTCTCTAAAGCCAGGCAGCAGGGATTTGCTTGGCCGCTTCCTTCTGCAGCCCAGTGGAATACAGCATTAAACTGTGGGGAGGAGAGAAAACCTGTAGTGCACTAAAATAAAGTTATGTCAAAACCATTTGGCTCTTCCTGCAGTCTCTCCTCAACCTTGCAAGTATTCTCAGAGGAGCCGAGAACATTACAAGCCATTCAGTTTATATGAATGGGCACTAACAGACTTTTTTGCCATTTTGATACGTCTAAATTTTGCAGGCATATCCTGTGGTCCATCAGGAACAGCCTTAGTTTCAATTTAGTGTCTCCCAGAAGGCCTTTGCTTCCTATTTCAAGTGGAAATTGTATAAGGTTTCCCCCCCACTGTTCACATCTTAACTGCTTCAAAAGCAGGAGAAGCTTTTACTCAGGAGATAAATGAGCTGACATTTTGATGTTTCAAACAGGATAGCAAATCACATCTCATCTTTTAAAAAAT
>BRDA01035148.1:11221-24153 GCA_036984385.1 Crenuchus spilurus | reverse complement strand
TCCCACAGTCCAAAAACATGGAGGTCAGGTGAATTGGCTACTCTAAATTGTCCATGTGTGTGCATGTATGTGTGTGTGTGTGTGTGTGTGTGTTCACCCAGCGATGGACTGGCGCCCTGTCCTGGGCTTAGTTGAATAGTGTAATGCCCTTCCCTGCGCCCAGTGAGGGGGTAGGGGACTAACCGCGACCCTGATAAGGATAAAGCGGATGTGATAATGAATGAATGAATAAAGAGAACATTACGCCACGTTTGAGAGAGAGAGAAAGAGAGAACGTGTCACCATGTTCAATATTCTTTAATATCATTTACTTGCTAATTGCAAGATTGAGTCTGTGGTCAAACACTGTAGCCTGGTCTCGTTTATTTTGGCTGCCTTTATCATGTTTGAGGCATTATCTGTAGTTGTGCACACTTGCCCCTCTTCATTTAAACCCTACTTAGCCAAAGTGTCTTTTAATCCATTAGCGATGTTAAGTGATGGTAAGGTTCAGTTCGGCTCTACCACATATCTGTCGTTGTCGTGTAATACTCCACGTTTGTCAGCTCTGTTTCAACTTTGTCAGTTGTCCTGAAATCAAAATGCCCCCATACACACGATGTGCATTTTTTCTTTGGTGCCAACTCGTCCGCTGGACTTTGGGCCTCAGTCACTTGCTCAGGTAAAACGTTCATCTTTTCCCTGACGTCGAGTGCAGTGCTGCTTGTTTTTAGCTTTCTTGCTAATGATACTAGCTATGCCGGATATGCATTGGTCATCAGCAGGCAGTTCACACGTTTTTTTCGCTAGTGATACTTGCAGGCTATTGGCTAATTCAAATCACAGCTCCTGCGATTGGAAAATCGCATCCATTCAAATCGCGATTTCGATTAAAAAACGATTAACACTGTATTGGCAAAACTGAACATTGAGTCTGTTGTTCACAGCATTAGAACAGCAAGGAGTGGTTTTACAAAACAAAACACAGTGTATATGGTAGTGAGTTATAATCATCAAAATTAAAAGAAATAAAAATTTGAAGTGAATCAGTCTGTGTGTAATGAATGAATATAATATAGTAGTTTCACTTTTTGAATGCAATCACTGAAATAAATCAACTTTTTCATGATAGTCTAATTTTATTACCAGCACCTGTACATACTGCCCTACCAACTTCAAGTCCAGCTTCTGTTGTGAATGGGTCAATAACTAAAAATTATTAAACCTTTTATCTTTGTGTATTTACCAGTAATTTTTATTTTTTGACTATTGGTTTAAGATATTTGGATTGCATGAGACGGTTTTTGCAATATTTTGGTTTAAACTAGATAAATTAATGTTTTTTTATGTGTTAGTTCATAGTGGAGTAGTGTCAGTATAAAGGGTTACTGTCTCTTTAAGAAAAATGCTGCTGTATTTTAATGAGTGAGTTTGCACGGGATCTAAGGCTGTGGAAGACCGTAGCCAGCGTTTTCGTTTGATAAACCTTCCATTCATTCTTTATATTTGAGTCACAGTCCTGCAAGAAGAAAGTAAAAATATTGTAGTGTCTGCTTAACCGAGGCCACAAAGCGTCAGTGACGTCACTTCCCAGAATCCCCCGCGGGTTGTGCATAATTAGGGACTGTTGTGGATTGTTAAGGATAATTCTGTTATGTGAGTGTTTTGTGTTAGGTTAGTGTTGTTGTATAGTTATCTTCTCATGTCCTCTTACATCACTTACTGACCCCTGTTTACAGACTTACCATTAATGAGATGTAAGGTAATGTTGGGGACATCAGTAGTTCAGAGTGTGTTGTGGTGTGCGGCCTTTGTGCTAAGTCTTGGTGGGACAGCAATAAAGAGACCGTTTTATGAGACGCTGAATCTGTATTGGTTTATCTCTCTGCTTCACTACAATATATATTGTAAAAAGGGAAATTATAAAAAACAGTAATGCACAGAGACTTAGGTGAGTTACTTTAATCTGATTACTGGATTGGAAATAATAATGCGTTAGATTACTCGTTACTTAAAAAAATGGTCAAATTAGAGTAACGCGTTACTGACATCACTGCAAACGAGCAGTGTCAAGATGATCACCTTGCTGTCAGTATTATAGAGTAGCTGCAGCAACAGCTAGTATGAAATGTACAAAATGGTTTATTGTGTGATGTTTAGATTACTGTTCTTATTTTTATTCCAGACATAAATACACAAAACGTCTAAATGTAGTAACCATGTTATAAGCGGGATAAGTACTTTACCTCCACTTTGTCTGTGAAGACACCTCATAATCTGTTATCATTTACATATTGCAGTATATTATATTTTAGCCCTTGTGTCATAATATGCATTACCAGGTTCTTGCCAGTGCACAGCCCTAGTTTGAGCTATGTGGTGTGCATTCTTACAGGGTTTGACTCTATGAATGTGGTTTAGTATGACAGCAGTATTGGTTGGGTTATCATGGTCCACTGCATGGGGGGGAGCCCCGTGATAAACGTAGTTAAGTATCCTGGAGATTTTGACTGGTTTATTACTGAAAGGATGCAGATCATTTCCAGGGGTTGGGCAGGGGTCTCCCACCCCCACATGCTTGCTGTGATGATGGTAATGAACTCTCTGTAATCTAATGCCTATCACAGTGTTGCAGTAATCGTCTCGGCCCTAGTCAGAATCATTGAGGTTTAAAGGACAGTGTTTGGCATTTGTTTGACCTTTACTTTAGTGTGCAATGCTTCATCATTCTGTGCCTCTTTGTCCACTAGATTGATGAGACATGTAGGCCCAGTGCTCAGTCTCAGGCTGGTAAGAGAAGATGCAGATCTAAATACTGCATATTCCTTTTAAGGCATAAAGCAGGATGGTCAGATCTTGTGCTTAAGACTTATGGTTTCACTCACTTTCTCCTCCTTCCTAGAACAATATGGTGTGAGGTTGTTTTATTGATGTGCACTGTGCTGTAAAGGAGAGCATAATATAAGGCACAGTAAAACAGCAGTAGCTTACTGTACCATAGTACTAGTTTCACCTGCAGAAAGCAGTCGAGTTTATATCAGTGCAATGTCTGTAGATACACAAGTTGGTTGATAGCATTAATACAGTCAGGCAAAGTATATATTTTTTATCTGTTCTGAAAGTTGCTTCTGAGGTAACTGGTAAAGATTGAAACAAGGCACTACAGTGATGAAAGTTGTTTAGTTCGTTTTAAGGTTTAACATTTTCTAGTTTATATTCTTCAGACATCTGTCTTTCAGGAGGACAAACTACATTATATACAGACTACATTATATACAACCACACATAATACAGTATATAATTATACCCTGGAGTTGAGAACTTATTGGCTGGCATGAAATAGATGAAGTTAAAAAAAAGTTTGTCAATACTGTGTCAATGCTCTACAAACTGTGATATAACCATATAGAACCATAGCAAATATCCACAGATTCACAATCTGTGAATGACTTGCAACAACAACCGCCAATAAAAATTTATTAATTTATTTTCTTTGTACAAAAATACACACTTTTTAAATGTGGTAACCAGGGAATAAGTGGGATAATATACTTTGAGCTGTCTCATTATACCAACTTAATGGACCTGGTGGAGTAAACGTCATGTGTATGTGGACAGAATGAAGTAGGTAGGTAAGTGGGCAGGCAGGTATGCCAACCAGTAATTTCATTCAGTCCAAGTGAAATGATTGGACAGGGTTTTTACAGTTCTGTTTAACACTTTCAAGTTTGCTACATGATTCCTTTTGTGTTCCTTCATCGTCTGGATGACTTCAGTATTCATTTACAATGTAGGAAAAAAGTAAGGAAAAATAAAAAACATTGAATGAGATGTGTCCAAACTCTTGACCGGTACTGTACATGTCTAACATTGTATAATATGCACAGGGTTCCCATGGAACCCCTAAAAAATGTTAAAAGGAATTTAATTCACCAGTCTCAAATTAATGCTTTAATTGATATTAAAATGTCTTAAATCAATCTTTCAGAGGTCTTAAAATGTTAACACATGGTAAGTAGGATATTATTATTGTAATTGGTCTCAAATCTCAAAATAATTGGTAACATTTATTTTTTTTAAATAATTTATGAGCTAAAGTCTTGCAGCAGCAATAGTGGGACAAACAAAACAGTGATATGGTTGTGGCTGGGACTCTCAGAGCAGATGCACATCATTTATGTAACAGTTACTTTACATTGACCACATGAGAAAGTGTAAATTGAATGAAAACTGACTGTACAATCAAGATTTTTCTGCATGGCTGAAACCAGTACGAGGCACAGTGTATTTTATGGAAGAAATGTTTAAAACTCGCATGATGGGAATCAAGGCAGTGGAGTTACACATGTATGGCGTGAAACACAAACTGCGCTAAAGTTAGTTGAGTATTAGTCACTTGTTTGATATTTGTAATTCCATTTTTCCTCACCAGTTAACAAAACAACAAAAACTACAACCACAACATTTACTAAAAAATTTTAAATACAGATGACGTAGGGGTTTAGCCTTGTGTTCGCTCTGACTACAAGCTGCAGTGTTATGGACCGACTCACATTTACCAACTACACGCTGTAGTGCTAGGGACGGTCTCACAATTACCAGCTACAGGCTGCAGTGTATGGGACTGTTGTGCAATCACCAGAAGAAATGAGAAGTGTTAAAAACACCCATGTGGCTAGCATTATTAATTTTAGCCATTTTCATGATTGTTTAATGTTTTTTAAAATTAAATATTAGTAATAATACATGTATGTTCAGACATATACACGTTTCTGTCTTGTGTAATTTGTTTTATGTACAATTATTAAAAAATCTATTAAACAAAACAAATTTTTATTAAACATAATGATGTGAAACCTTAAAATTATGGTGGTTTCCTCGCTTGCAAGGATAATTGCGAGGATAATGGGAAGGCCAGAGTTTATTTTCTACAAGCCCTCTAGTGGCTGAAAAGTCAGATGCGGGATGCACAAGACCTGTTGCACTTGGGGCAGATGAACACTTGAGTAGGCTGGGCTTGTGCTGCTGCCCGGTCTTTCTGTCTTTGACGCTTCTGGCTTGAGGCCTCGCTTCTTTCTGCCTCAAACTTCAGGCTGGCGGATTTGATGCTGGAGCATCAACTGAGTCTATCTGTAGCTAGATGCTGCCATGACTGATGCTGAATGCCTGCAAGGGAGAGCTGTTTCTTCAGCTGGTCGTTGTAGTGCTTTTTGGGGGCCCCTTGGTTTCGTCTCCCTTCCTTGAGCTCGCCAAAGAGGATTGATTTCGGCAAGCGTGTATCATCCATCCTGGCTCCGTGACCTGCCCAACGAAGCTGTTGTTTGAGAATAATAGACTCCATGCTGGGCAAGTTGGCTCTGGTAAGGACGTCCTCATTTGAGACATAGTCCTGCCACTTGATGCCGAGGATATTTCGGTGACAACGCTGATGAAAGCGTTCCAGTAATCTGATCTGCTGGCAGTACAGAACCCAGGTTTCAGCTCCATACAGGAGGGTAGGGACCACAATGGCTCTGTAGACCTGCACTTTTGTGGAAAAGCACAGTGCATGATTCTGCCAGACTTTCTTGGAGAGGCGACCAAAGGAACTGCTGGCCTTAGCAAGGCGACTGTCTAGGTCCTTGGCGACAGATGTGTCGTTGGAGATGACACTACCAAGATATGTGAAGTGCTCTACTGCATTCAGGCTGATACCCTCGATGTTGATTTGGGGTGGGGTATATGCGTATGGGGGGGCGGTTGATATAGTACTTCTGTATTTTTCAGGCTGATGGTGAGGCCGAAGGCTCTTGCTGATTCAGAAAAACAGTTTACGATGTGCTGCAAGGCTTGCTCCGTATGGGTGACGAGGGTGCAGTCATCTGCGAATAGCAGCTCCATGATCAGCTATTCTGTGATCTTGGTGTGGGACAGAAGGCCGTCGGTTCTGAAGTGGATATAGATGCCGTCTGTCAAGTCTTTTTTGGCCTCAAGAAGCATCATGCTGAAGAAGATGGAGAACAGAGCGGGTGTGAGGATGCAACCTTGTTTGACGCCATTTGAGATGGGGAAGCTGCCACACACTTGTCACATCTGGCCTTCATGCAGCTGGTGAAGGATGGTGAGGAACTTTGGGGGGCAGCCAAGGCGTGCCACATTCTTCCACAAACCCTCACGACTGACCGTGTCAAAAGCCTTGGTTAGGTCTATGAAAGCTGCATAAAGGGCCATGTTCTGTTCTCTGCACTTCTCCTGGTACTGTCTCAGGACGAAGATTATGTCAGTGATTCCCCTGTTGGCCCGAAATCCGCACTGACTCTTGGGAGTATTTTCATGCGCTATGGTAGGAGTAAGCCTGTTGAGCAGCACTCGAGCCAGAATCTTGCCTGCTATTGAAAGGAGAGTAATGCCTCGGTAATAAGAACAGTCAGACTTGTCGCCCTTGCTCTTGTACTGGGAGACGATGACCACATCCCGAAGGTCTTGTGGAACCATTCCCTTTTCCCGGCAACTGGAGAAGAGAATCTGAAGCTTGTCAAGGACTGCCATCTATGCCAGGAGACTTCCCTTGATTCAGCTGCGTGGTGGCCTTTCGGATCTCTTCAAGTTTTGGGGGGTCATCAAGTTCCCATTTCACCTCCACCTGGGGAATCTTCTCAATTGATGACTCTTGCACAGAGCACTTGTCACTGAAGAAGTGTTCTGACCAACGCTGCATGATGGTTTCCTTGTCCGTCAGAAGGGTGGAGCCGTCTGAGGTGCACAGGGGTGCTTGCACTTGATGTGCTGGCCCGTGGATGGTCTTAAGAGCTTCATAAAGCTGTCTTCATGTCTCCGGCATCGGCATGTTGTTGTGTCTTTTCCGCAAAAGCTAGCCACCAGTCGTTCTGCAGTATGCGGAGCTTGCTTTGCAGTGTGGATCAGGCATTTCTGTAAGCTGTCTTGGCAGAGTGGTCATCAGGTTTCACCAAGACATATTTTGGGACATAGGTGAAGAAATTTGTAATGATTTTAGTGAAAAAAATATATAAATCTTTATAGTGAGATTATATTTTCTTATATTGAAAAAAATAATCAAATAAATGTTGTTTTTTTTATATGATTGAACGTATTTGTCAGTCCAAATTGGTAATATAGAGACATGTATTCCATACATACTATAAGGCTTAATTTGGGACATAGGGAAGTCATTTGTTTATGATTTTAACTAGGATGTACTTGTACCTAGAGCCTTTCACTGGTCAAAAAACAATAAAATTTTTTACCCCTCTTTTATTGACTTTTTCTTGAAATGTCTGTTTTTTAAAATTAGGATTTTTGTTTATAATAATTAATGTGAAAGCTAGTTCAAATTGATTTAAACCCCCATGTTAAACACCATGGTTCATGTTAAAATAAACATTTGGGTAAAACTAGCTAACCCTATGTAATTAATGTGGTGGTTTTTTTGTGAAATTGGTCTTAAATTTAATTTCAAGTGGCATTAAAAAAGTCATAAAAAGTCTTGAATTTAACTTGCCTTAAGTTGTAGGAACCCTGATACATGCTGTAAGGAACTATAAGAAATTTTTTACTTGCCGTAATAACACCTCTGTAGATTTGCATTTACATTTGCAGCATTTAGCAGACACTCTTATCCAGAGCGGCTTACATTTTCAATCAAATTATATTTGTAGGCAAATGTAACATTAGGAGTTCAAGGAACAGGGTAGTTCAACTACCAGCTGGGACAAAAAGGGCAATGTCATTAACACAATCTAGATTTTACATTCAATGTATTGGCTAGCCAAGAAGCACAAGAAACCATAAAGAAACAAGACATTAATTTTACTCTTTTAAATGGTAGAATGGTATTTTTAATGTGATTGCTTCAGCCACCCTAGTAATGTTAATTACTCATTTGGTTTAGTCCAGGGGTGGGGCTATGAGTATAAAGTTATTAACATAGGTTAAATTGCTGCTTCTTCATTATTTGTATTTTTTCTAACATTAATGTTTTTTTCTGAACATGTAAGCACTTCTGAATTAAATCACTTTTTTTAAAATCTAACTTTCTAGTGGTACCTGAAATCTAATTTTTATATAGATTATATCAAGTGGTGGCTGGCCAATAGGGCATCTCCCTCAATTGCGGAAATATTTTTTTATTTAAATTTTTAAGAAAAATATTTTTAAGGTAATCAATACCTGTGTATGTAAAATGCACTAAACATACACAGTAACATGTAATATATAAAACATATTGAGGGAAATTAGCTTTCTGGTTCATTCCCTCCCTCTTCTGGGGCAACAGATATATCACCCAGTCAGAGAAGCAGCAGCCAATCACTGACCGTTGCTGACACCTGGAATATTTCTCACCAGCCGCCAGTGTTCATACCTTTATTACATATTAAAGCAGTCTATCCCATGTATATCCTGTAGTGCACCATAAGTACCTGTAGTGTACATGGAATTGTGTACATCTGTATATTTTATAGCTGTTCCAAATTGACAGTGCAATAGTGTTTATCTGTATTTCATGTGTGTTTATTGTGCATTTAAATACTGTGAAGGACTATTAAAGATTTTCACTCACCTTCACCTCTGTTATGTGACTTGGAATTAAAAACAATCTGACATGATTTTGGAGGCAGCATTGTTGCCCATCACATTATACCAGCTTAAATCAATAGCTGATTTGATTTGTTTCACTACTGAAGGTAACATAAGAGAACAGAAATGCTGGAGAAAGTGACTGAGAAAGTCTGAGAGTGAGTTGAGAGAATTGTTCAGTGAAGCTTACTGTATCATTGCTTGGGCTTCTAGAGTCTAGTAATTGCATAACAGGAGGATGGCTGAGAGGCAAGGAGGGCTTTTAAACACAACTGCCTGGCTGAGTGCCTGTGCAGTGGGGGAAGGGGAGGTGGAGATAATGTACCTTTTTGGAATGTTGTGTCATGGGATTGTTGTGTTGGGTCATCCACCTTCACACTCACTCTCGCGCTCACTCACTCACAGTAACTCTCACACTCACTCATTCACTCACACTCACTCACACACTTTTTTTGAGTATTTGAGCTCAATTATAATTACACCGGTAGATATCTTCGTAAACCCTGTCATTTTTTTCAAGATCGAGTGTTAAATTTTGAATCCTTAAATCTAGCTTAGTAAAGTGTCAGTAAGAAATACAATTGATACTAACATGCACTGTTCAGCCAAGGTGATAAATCTACCTGTATATTACTGTGTATGTCCTCTTGTGCTAAAGAAACAGTTCTGAACTGTTGGTGCATGGACTCCACAACACCTCCTGAAGGTGCCATGTAGCACGTTAGCAAGTACTTCAGATTGTGTAAGTTATGAGGTGGAGATGCCATGGTTTGTCCAGCACATCCCACAGATGCTTAATTGGATTGATGTCGATGGAATTTGGTGCCTTTGAACTCTTCAAGTTCCTCATACCATTCCTGAACCATTTCTGCAGTGTTGCAGGACTCATTATCATCCTGAAAGAGGCTGATGTCATTAAAAATACCACTAGCATGACTGGTGAACTTGGTGTGCAGCAGTAATTAGGTAGGTGATCCAAATTTAGTTTGGTAATCAGTATTTAGATAGGTGAGCACTGCATCCCCTGGCTTACCTTCTTCCCAAGATGCATCCTTGTCCCTCTTCTGCCAGGGTCAACTATGCACATGCACCCAGCCATCTACATGATGTAAAAGAAAATGTGGTTTGACACCTTCTTTTATTTCACCATGGTCCAGTTCTGATGCTCACATGCTCATTGTAGGTTCTTTTGTCCATGAACAGGGGTCACCATGTTCACTCTGACCATGTGTTCTAACACGTTTTTATCAAAGACTGCATTCACTTTTCAGCAGTTTGTGGTACAGTAGATTTGGGCTAGACTTGGCCACGTGCATTGTGAGCCTTAGGTACCTATGACCTTTTCACTTGTTCACTGGTAGTCTTTTCTCGGACCACTCTTGGTACTAGTGATGGGCACAGCAGCTCTTTTAGATGAACTGAATCATTAGAATCAATTCACTAAAAAGATTAATTCAAAAGATTCGCTCACCGAATCGTTCAGTGCTTGGCAGGAGGAGCCTGCAACTCCGACCCACCTAACCGATACATGGCTGAATGGTTCATGTTTCAGTTTAGTTCACGGCTTCCGGGACCAGGAGACGAGAGTGTTGTAAAAAATTAATAAATAAAAAATATTCAAGTATGCAACCAAATGTTGGGTTTATATATATATATATATATATATATATATATATATATATATATATATATATATATATATATATATATATATTGGGAAATATAAATCACATTACAAATAACAATACAAAAAATAAGTATGAACTAACCTACAACATTGAGTGCAAAATAATTATTAAATTAAGAGCAAAATTAAAATGAAAACTGTACATTCAGAAGAAAATGTCAACTTAAATGTGCTATCAAAAAGAAAAATAGCTTAACTGTAGTGCAAAACAAAGTCAAGAAACTAAAATAAATAAATAAAAATAGAACAAAGACACATCCATACACTTACTGTTGTAGGTGCAGAACAAATGAAATCCAAACAGGATAACTTTGATATTTGTATATTTGTTCTACCACATTTTTTTTCAGCCATTAATCACTCACTTATGTTTATTTCTATTGCTACTTGTTTTATACAGTACTTGTTACATGACTTTTTAAGTTTGTTTCTAGAAATTAAATCTGTTAAAACAAGGGGGAGGTGTGTGTTTATGTTTATATGGCTTGACTCCATGTGAGTGAGTGGCAACGCAAACGTGAATCACGTCCTCAGGAACAGTTCTCTAGGTGGAAGCACGAATGTGAATCACGGTGTCAGTACGTTCAGTGAACGAATTGGTGACTGAATGGGAAGCGCCGTCAGCACTGAGTGATAGTATGTTCAGTGAACGAATCAGTGAGTGAACGGGATTCCTCAGTTCAGTGAACGAATAACTGAGCAAGCACAGTTACCTCGCAATGAGAGTCTCTGCCATCAGATTAGTGGGTGATTCAGTGATTCAAAGACCACACAGCAGTTCCCCTGCCGGCCTGCACGGTCGCTGCTGAGCTCAACTACTGAACTGAGAAAGGAACGAATCAGCTGAGGAAGTGATTCGATACAGTACGTTCACTCAAATGATTTGTTTATTCGAACAAATCGTTCGTGAACGACACACTACTTGGTACTGATCACTGCATACCGGGAGCACCTCTCAAAACAAGCTATTCTAATAGGATAATTAATGTTATTCACCTCACTTCACCTGACCTTGGTTTTGATGTTGTGACGGAGAAATATCTGTTAAATGAATGAATGAATGGTTTGCATTTTACACCATGCTATACAGTCTATAGTCCAGCCCTATGCAGCCCTTGCATTTAAGTGCAGACAGCATACATAAACAACAAATCAAGATTTGACAGCATTCTTTTTTTCTTTTTTTTTGAGGAAATTCTCTTTTTAAACGAGGATGTAGGTTGAGATTTTTCAGTGCTTTTGATGAGTTTGAATAAACTAATATTGATACCATGCTGAGTCTTCTTGCACAGTGTGTGCTGACTGCCAGGTCCTGAACTGAAGTTTTTGTGCCATCATCACAAAACTTGGGCTGATGTGTATCCTAGTTTTGCTTCTGATGCTTTAGTGGTGTCCATAGTAAAACCCAGGAGGCTGATTTCTGAGGTCTAGGAGTCCTGCCAAATGTGTCTAAAATGTTTAGGTGTGTATTTTAGGAATGACCTCTGTTCTTTGCATACTGAATAAAAATATTGATGAGTCATTATTATTGCTTTGTTACAACTGTGTGAGGCTATTATGGGAGCCACGTCCTTGGTTGTGTTTCTTTAAAAAATGACATTCTGTCCTTGATATGTTTCTTGCCATGAATGAATGCTTATTGTACACTGGCTCTGCCCATATGTTTGGACTCTTTTTCTACTTTGTGTTTAGTTATAGAAAAGTATGACCTTAACATGACCTTAGAGAGTCATGGTCAAATTAGCCAGTTCCTTGGGCTTGTGATCACCCTGGGAAATTAAGTTATAGTCATGGTCGCACTTCCCTCCAGCTACCCTACGAGAAGCCTGCACATGAAGAGTTGAGATCTGTCTGCTGGGATAGATGGATGAGCTTCTTGTTATGTATGCTGTGAATGCACACATGGAGTCGAGGGGAACAGACAGAGGGGGGAGAGAAAAGCACAAGTCTTACACTGAGGAAGTATTTGTAATAGTGTTTTTAATGATAGACTAGTTAATCAGCTGATTAATTGGGGTGATTTGGTGTTTTTATGTAATCAGCATCAGCTGATTATTTTAAGAAAATTATGGCACATTTTTGCTACATCTGAAGGCAGTTGGTGCCCTAAAGTAGTGCTGGGCAATAAAACGAAATCAATTTGTTTCACAATAATTTTTCCTTAATGACGATGATAAGCCAGGACAGTAGAATTCTATAAGTATTAACGTTCATTTCCATTTCACGTCTAAGCAGCTTGACAGTCTCACTGTACTTGACAGTCTGTTACGTGTCTGCTGCTCTGGTCAGTGTTGCCAGATCCTGCGATAGAAAGCTCTATGAAAACAAGCCCATAATAAGCCCAACTGGCAACCCACCACATTCTGTAAAACAGAGGCCGCTTTTAAACAGTATAAAGGTAAACATTTATGATATACATAAACAACACCAAAATTATGCTAAACACTTTTAATATAACAATTTTGAATAACTTAAATTATTGAATAAATTCTTTGAAAAGCTTAAATTCTTAGAATAACTTAAAATCTTTTAAGCTCTGATCAAAAGAAAAGTGCATTTTCCATCTCCCATCTGAGGTCGGAGCCATTCTTTCAGTGCACTCTTTTTCCCACTCTTTATTATATATATATATATATATATATATATATATATATATATATATATATATATATATATATATATATATATATAT
>BRDA01035148.1:0-11211 GCA_036984385.1 Crenuchus spilurus | reverse complement strand
TTTTTTTTTTTTTTTTTTTTTTCATATTTTCTCCACTTACTTGAGCTCATTCTTAAGCTGCACCTCACTCTGGGCCCGAGAAAACATGTTCTCTCTGCTCTGGACTCTGCCAGGCTGCCTCCCTGCTGTGTGCTTGGGTGTGTGACTGGTCAACATGGGTGGGAGCGATAAACAGGAAACGGGGGCTTGGAAGGGACAAACTAACTACCACTCATCTTTGGATTTATTACGGGGAGCTGTGAGATAATCAAAGAGTTTCACTCGGAAAGAAAGTAAAGCCCAATAAGCAACTTCACGTTCAAAAACAAGCCCAAAAAACCGCAACCCACGACTCATGAGATTTGCAAGCAACTTTAGAAAAATACAAGCACAAAGTCGCTTATAATAAGCGGACTTGACAACACTGGCTCTGGTGCTCCTGTCGGCAGCAGCTCCACTCCTCTCCCCGGATTGGTGCATCATGGGAACATCCCATCCAATGGCTGCACTGTGGAGGCGGGTCTACAAACGGAGCTGTGTGCAGTTGGGGAGAGAACGTGCGTGCGCGCGCGAGAGAGAGCGCAGCTTAGCATTTGTGTGTGCTTGTATTTTTGAGAACTGAGTTTTGAGAGTCTCCCGAGTTGTGATACTGCTGCCCATTAGATCCTCCTCACCAGCGCCGTATGAGCAGCAGTATGGGCCATATCGCCCAGCTCTACCCTAGAGCAATGTTGGAGCTCTCCCTAGTATCAGTTTTGCCACTCTACAGCCAGATGAGACATGCCTGATAAAAGAACCCTATGTAAAGCAGCAATTATTTTTAATGTTATGAGACTACTCAGTACTAAAAATTATATCTTCAAAAATTAGAACATGGTTCATTTGTGTTCATAATTCAGAACGATAAACTGACATAAGCTCTCTTAATCACATGTGACTTTAAGATGCTTATTAGTGTGTAATGGATCCACAATCATGAATAACAACTGCAGTTTGATTTGCCATGGATTGCACAAGTTTGTTCTTCTCAGCCAGACTTATTGCTCAAATATTTTCATGATTAACTCCTGTCCTCAATATATGTGCTGTGTGCTGTGCTCTGGACAGACAGCTAAACTCTTTCCTATTTCAAGACTCTGAAGATGTCAGCTTGTCCACATGTTTATTGAAGATGCAGAAAAGTGTGAAACTAAACACATGAAAACACAAATCAGTTAAATGCTAATTTTTAAACATGTATATAGGCACAGTGTAAATACACATGATTATATGAACTGACTATTTTCCATCACTGTATCTATAACATCCTTAGTCTACAAGATATGTTAATCTTATCAATAATGAGCTCAAATATTTATTCTAATTTATTGTCCTCTACAACACTGAGTCACTGAACAATGTGCCACAGAGTGAAAGCCATCATGACCAGACTTTCATTAAACTCAAAAAGTAAACACTCATTCTAAAAAATACACATCTCAAAATAAAGGCAACAGTGTGAAATGTACATACCCAAGATGCTATCAAAATGCCTAAGATGAATAGCAGATGTTACGAGATCCCCTCACATGTGGTGTCACAACTCCATGTTTTCCTAGCCATGCTCAAACATCCAGGGTTAGGTCACATGACTGGTTGAGCTCACCAGCTTTCTTAAAGCAACACTACAGAAAAGAACCCAATACACCATACAATAAACTATTCTGTCAATTGTGTAACAGAACACTCCCCACCTGATGTGGATACACGTCACCCAATAGCTTTTGTCTCAGCTATTACAAACATTTAAGCATCAGGAGGAAAAAGAACTGTCTCTGAAATATGTCTAAGAAAGAGTGTATTACTCCCAGGTTTTATGGTTTTCACTTCAACCTGGCGTACCTTTCCATCTTTACTTAGATCTTTGTTACCAGCCCAGGGGGCCATTCATTTCTTGGTGCTTGCACATTCTTGAGAAGAACAACACTTCCTTCTTTGACATCTGGATGAGTGGAATGCAACTTCTTGTGAGGCTGTAGGGTAGGTAGGAACTGCTTCCACCACCTGTCCCAAAAGGTGTTGGACAAGTGTTGCACTTGTCGCCATTGTTGTTTGTAGAGGTCTGATGCCCCAAATTCCCCCGCAGGAACTGGAACACTTTTAACCTTCTATGTCAGAAGAGCAGCTGGCGTAAGTATGAATCGATCATTAGGATCTGTTGCCACAGGAACGAGAGGCCTGGAATTAATAATAACTGCAACCTCTGCCATGAAGGTCACCAGCACTTCATGAGTGAGTTTGTATTTGAGTTGAAAGAACATAGAATCCAGAATTCTCCTAGCAAGACCTATCATTCTTTCCCATGTACAACCAAAATGGGATGCATGTGGTGGATTGAAGGTCCATGAACAACCTTGGTTTGATAGGTAAGTCTTCACCCTTTTGCTGTCAGTGTTAGAGTAGATCTTCAAGTCCTTACTTACAAGCACTGACAAAGTTTGTGCCACGGTCGGACCGAATGTTTCACTGGTCCCCGCACAGCAAGGAAACATCTCAGGGCATTGATGAAGCTAGAGGTGTCCAGAGTTTTGATGACCTCTATGTGGACTGCTCTTAAACTCATACTTGAGAAGATTACAGCCCATCATTTGCTGTGTGAGACCTCCCCTCGTACGCCGTGACGCAACAACCCATGGACTAAACAGAAAAAGATGGGTCTGTTGAAAGACGATCCGATGGCAGAATAGCCATCTTTTGAATGCAAGTTGGAGCACGTAGTCGTCTACAGGTGACACATATAGATGATGCTGCTCACTTTCCTTTTCCCACCAACTATCCAATAGGCAGCTGAGCGGACAGCACCTTCCGTAAATAAACGTCCCTGATGTTCA
Source organism: Crenuchus spilurus (assembly GCA_036984385.1). NCBI lineage: Eukaryota > Metazoa > Chordata > Actinopteri > Characiformes > Crenuchidae > Crenuchus > Crenuchus spilurus. The sequence goes on along the minus strand of BRDA01035148.1, from coordinate 8,362 downwards.
GTCTGTTTGTGACAGTGTCTGATGAGCAACGTAGCAATTTGATGTTTGCCAGGTATGATCAAAGGATTCTTTTAATTTTGATAAAGATTTGAATGGTCGAGACATCCTCCGACTCTCAGCAGACCACAATCATCGATATAAGGACTCAGTTTCCTGATAGGGTTGCTTTTGTTAATTTCCTCTTGCCTCTGGATACATTTGATTTCTTGCTCATATTCATCCTCTTGTGTGGCACGGGTGATGATTAACCGCTTGTTCTGATTCATCTGCTGTAAATGCCAGCCTTTACAAGGGCTCTCTGCCTTCCTCTTGGAGGTGTTAAAGACTCTGGCTATGTGTACAAGACGTGTAATAGCTTGGTTTAGTGACTTCCAACTAGAGAATTTGGCAAACCTTTGTGAACCGAGTTGGCTGTCTGAGGATGTGGTGCTGAAAATAGACACAAGAGGTCGAATGTCCGGGTCTGAAGTGGGGTCGACCGGCTTGGTCGACCCCACTTCAGACCCGGACATTCGACCTCTTGTGTCTACTTTCCTTTGTCTCTGGTGAGGTCAAGAATGGTGGTCGTTAACCAGTTTGTTTCTGTCAGCCGGCTTGCTGGGACAAAGCGTGTGGCATGGTCTGCAGGGTTTTTGTCTGTCGACACACAACACTACTGGTCTGGGCTGGAAGATCTCCGGATACGGACTACCCTGTTGCTCACGTAGACATAAAAGATCTCACCTCATGGTGTATCAATGATCCTAAAAAAGGTGAGGAATCAGCCCAGAACTACACGGGAGGAGCTGGTCAATGACCTGAAGAGACCTGGGCACCACTGTTTCCAAGGTTACTGTAGCTAATACACTAAAATGTCATGTTTTAAAGTCATGCATGGCAAGGAAGGTTCCCCTGCTTAAATCAGCACAAGTCCAGGCCCGTCTTAAGTTTGCCTATAACCATTTGGATGATCCAGAGGAGTCATGGGAGAAAGTGCTGTGGTCAGATGAGACCAAAATAGAACTTTATGGTCTTAATTCCAATCGCCGTGTTTGGAGGACGAAGAATGATGAGTACCATCCCCAAAACACCATCCCTACTGTGAAGCATGGGGGTAGAAGCATCATGTTTTGGGGGTGTTTTTCTGCACATGGGACAGGACGACTGCACTGTATTAAGGAGAGGATGACCGGGGCCATGTATTGTGAGATTTTGGGGAACAACCTCCTTCCCTCAGTTAGAGCATTGAAGATGGGTCATGTCTGGGTCTTCCAACATAACAATGACCCAAAGCACACAGCCAGGATAACCAAGGAGTGGCTCCGTAAGAAGCATATCAAGGTTCTGGAGTGGCCTAGCCAGTCTCCTGACCTAAAAATCTTTGGAGCTCAAACTCTGTGTTTCTGTTGACGGCACAGCGACGGAAGACAGAACTGGGTCAAGTTCAAACCAAGCGGCCCCTGCTATTCCCAGTTCTGAGCACCAGAGGTCGCACTCGCCTGAATATTAGGGTGCAGCAGTCCAACCACACACCTGCAGCTGATCAAGGCTCGTTAAAGAGAATACTTAAGGAACGGTGACTTTCAGCGTGTGTGGAGCATTATTTGTTGTCTGATGCTGGTTTTGTCTGAGTCACTCTCTCTTTCTCCTGCAGAGCATCTAGTTGGTGTCTTGGGCTTATCTGAAGTGCAAGCTCTCGTTTGGTTTGGGAATCATCAGTGAGGGGAACGTGGGAGGCCGCCGCGACAGCCTCATGTGGACTCTTGTTCGTTCAAGTAATCTTGAGTAGCCAGTTTTGGCTTTTTGTTTCTGAGTTTATTGGCCTAAGTACAGAGATTAAACGGGATATGGATCCCAACAGCATTCGTGAGTCTGGGTCATCATTACAACAGTTTCTCAGCGACAGCCCAGAAACCTGGCTGATCTGGAGAAAATCTGTGTGGAGGAATGGGCTACAATCCCTGCTGCAGTGTGTACAAACCTGGTGAACAACTACAGGAAACGTTTGACCTCTGTAAAGGCTACTGTACCAAAAATTAACATTGATTTTCACAGGTGTTCAAATATTTATTTGCAGCATTAACACAAATTATTAAAAAATCATACATTGTGATTTCCGGAGTTTTTCTTTTAGATTATGTCTCTCACAGTGGACATGCACCTAAGATGAAAATTTCAGACCCCTAAATTATTTCTAAGTGGGAGAACTTGCAAATTCGCAGGGTGTTCAAATACTTATTTTCCTCACTGTATGTAGGGTGAGGTTGTCTTCAGATATGCTAGTGTTGTGTTGATAAAGTTACTTGTGTTGAGAATGTAACAATTTTGATCTGTTCAAATATCGAATTAAATTAATCCTTTTATATAACTGAATTAATAAAAATAAAATGTTTTGAGAATATTTGGGATCAGTAGAATGTTTCTGGCAATTTGTTGTGTTGGTCTTAAATATCACTGAGAATGGTCTTAAAAAGTCTTAAATTTAAGTCACTGAAACCTGCAAGAACTCTGATTAATATGATTAAGCCTCAAATGACAACAAGGTATATAAACCTTGTTGAGTATACTGTTTTAAAAGTTGTAATTTGAGGCTTAATCATATGTGCAGTTTACAAAGTCTGATATTTATATAATTATATACAGCTATGACATGCTCAGCATTGTAGATAACTTATATGTTAGATATTGTGCAACTTATTGTACAACCTATGTTGTACTGTTGTGTCAAAAGACTGTTATTGTTGTATTGACTGACTTACCTTCATGTTGGGACTGCTCGGTTAAAATGCAGTTTGAGATGACTCCTAAGTTTACTGGCTGATGTTGGCTTATAATACTCTACGGAGCAAAACGGGCAATGAGATTTGTCACAGCATGTGTCACATCGCTCATATATTGGCAACAATCTTTCTTCTTGCATGGAAATATGAATTGCAACACACATAACCATCGCAAACCTCCTTTAACTTTCGCAGTTCACATGTGTTTACCGTGTATACGCTGCCACTGGCATGAAATTGCTGGCGTAAATCCGTGGCTCTCCGGCTCTGCAGTCAGACCATTCTCCATAGGGCCCGCAGTGGTAGGCCAGCCTGTAGTCACGTGACTACAGGCTGCCCTACATACAGCACGGAGAGCAGCATCTTAAAGGAACATGAACAGCTGACAAAAAAGACAAAATTACTTTTCTTTTCATTTTTTTTAAGACACCAAAAATACTGACATGGGCAAAATGATGTCGTTTATTGTCATAAATTTCAGTATCTGTAAATTTTCGGTTTATTGCCCATGCCTAGTCTGGACAGTAGCTGCTGATAGCCAGCCTCCAGCAAACCTCCAAATGATCATCAGTCATAATGGGACAATACTTGGACTTAATGATTTTCATGTGTGAAAAGGCAAACATACTTCAAAAATGACATGGTAAAAAAATCGAATGAGCTTGTGGGCGGTCTAAAGTGAAATTTGATTCATATTGAGAGGCTTGGAATTCACGCTGGGTCCTAGTGCTCGACCAGTCTCTCTGTATGTCAATCAAGTGACAAGTTTTATAGTGAGGATGGATGATAGACTGACGTCTATTTTTTAAAATGCCATGCAATCTACCCACACTACCTTTGTGATCGACCGGTAGATTGCGATCGACATATTGTGCACTTTTCTCAATGAATGCTTAATCTGAAGTTCATCTACATCCCAGGGCTGTAACTATTAAATATTTTAATGTTAATTATTTTTAAGGCTGATTATACTTTTATAGGATTTCTAGACTCTTATTTGTTGTGCTTTTTAATTAATCTTAACTGAAGAATAACAAGGTCATGGATAATCTTCACTGATCAGTCATAGCAAGCAGCATAAATCTTTCCCAATCTGGTGACCCTGCAGAGGTTGCTTGCATGGTTAATTAACACAGTATATTGATATTTTGTGATAAATGGAAAAACTATATTTGTTATCTGCCTCATATTTAAATTATGGATGATAACTTCAACTGATAAATTTGTGTCCTATTTTTTATCTGTACAATGGGAATTTTCCTTCTTCTAGACCAGGGTTTCTCAACCAGGGTGGGGGTTCGCGAAACACCCTCTTGGGGTCCGCAGGCTCAAACTTTTATTCAGGACAGATGCATACAAATACTTCACAGCAGGCAGGGTAACAGAGCCTAAAATATGGCATCTGAAACAAAAGAAAATATTCCTCATCAAAGCTAAGCTACATGACTAAACACCACGTCATAACATTAGCATGTTTATTTTGAGCTTTAGACTTCTGAAGAAAAGTTTGTTGTAAATTGACAACCCTAAAAGTAATTTAGCACAAATCTAATAATACCACAGTCTACTGAAACATCTTAATAAACAGTTTGACTAGCAAAAGCAAGTAAATTCACACAGCAAACAAGCTAGCTACCCAACTAGTTTCAAGTAGAAATCAGCCTTACAATACAGGCAATATGCCCGTGTATCATCCCCAATACATGGCTTCAACCAGCCCTTTAGTTCAGCAGGGAGGCTGCGTGAGGCTACTGTGAGGCTGTCAGCAGTGACGGTCCTAGTCCATTTGACACCCTGGGCAAACAGCCCCTCTGGGGAGTGGAAGTGTTCAGCACATTTATTTACTGTTAGTATAGTAAATAAAGTTACAAAGTGGAGTTATTTTAGGTATAAATGTTAAAACATTTGATACTTTATTTATTATAGTAGTACTAATGAAATTTGTTTACAGAGATAAAAAAATCAGAATATGGGGTACTTGGGGAAAGAAAGGGGATAAAAATGTGAATTATTTCACTGTATTTTGCTGATTACTGAAGAATTGTGCATGGATTACAGAGATTAAATAAGCAAAAGAAGACGTTGGTTAACCTGTAAACATGTAGAAATGTGTCTGTCCTCTGTTAGATAAATGTTAAAGGCAATAGTGTTTTTAATTTATAGTATTGATTTGGTATTGAGTATCATGTTACTGCACTTTGTATTGGAGCTCTGTCATGCCAGCCCTAGTGTAAAGTGTCTTTGCTCTGTACTTAGTGTCTTGGCTTCCAAAGGCTGCTAAGTAAATGCTAACCAAGAACTGCTCGATCCATTATTTGATATTCTCACATTGTTTAGCTTTAGCACCTGAAGAATAACTGGCTAATCTCTCAGCTGTTATTGAAAATAAAGGCTTAGCACTGCTCATGTCCATGGAGAAGAGGTTGTCCAGTTGGGCATGGAGCTCCATAGAGCAGTGAGTGGCACTTTGAGAGAGTAAGTGGGGTTTTTGCTAGAGAGACCATTGTTGTGAGAGTCTTTGGTTGCTAAGGCTTAAGGGGCCAGGCAAGCATGAGCGTGGAGGCAAGTTAAGCTTGATAAAGTACCAGGCAGACTATTAGTGGTTATCTTAAAATGAAGGCAAGATGTAGGCTGTAGGATATATACTAACTGATGTTCTCAGACGAGTAGTGATGTATAGTGCATCTCCAAATGTAAGAGTATAGTGAAAACATTCATGTTCAGAATTTAATTCTAAAAGACAGTATGATGTATTTTATATTTGTTACATGTAAAGGGACATATTTCAAACCTTTTTTTCTTTATGTTGATACAATGTGAATAGCAATTTACTTCAAATGAAATATTCTAAAAATGTGACATTCTGGATTTCTGAAAATTATGGATTTTTTCATGAGTTATAAGCCACACTGATTACGTTAAAACAAAAGGCTTGAAACATGTCACTTGATGTGTAATGAATATAAAATGTTTGACATTTAACCTTTTTCAACTTATGAACAAAAATGAACTTTGTTCGCTAATTTTTGTATGTAATATTCTGTATTATCTGACTAACATATTTCACTAAAAAACTGTATGAGGAGGATTGAGGGTCTCAGCCACTGTCTGTGAATGATGTGATGAATAAATGTTGTTTCCACTTTGAATGAAGCCTAAGCTGTGTTCAGTGTGCAGACGTCTTGGGAGGCTTTGATCAGCCTTTGTTTTAGAGAAGAGCTGGATGTTTATGTGTGTTGAACTTTAACCTCATACAAATAATTTTTTTCCAGAACCCCCTTCCCCAGCAGTGATGATTTGGTCTAAATGACTCTCCAAACCTCTCCTGTTGTTAGCCACCATCAGTCACTTTGTGACATCACTGAAACGTGGTCAAACAGAAGTTTTTCATATGGACTGCTCAGTGGGTTCTGTATTGTTCTGGTGTGTACATGTGTTCATCCATGAGCTCTGTAGGGTAGTTGGGAAGGCTTTGGGTTGTGTTGACATTGTGGAGTAATGGTAGCCTCAGTGGCTCCTCTGCATTTATATGACGTCTAAGCTTTGTGGTGTAGTTTTAAAGGGGACGTTCACCTTATTATACATTCAAGAGTTTACATGTCTATAAAGTCTATAAAGCTTATAGCCAATGAAAATCAGAAATCCAGAATCTCAATCTGCGGCATTCTTAATACCAGTCCACTCCTGCATCAGAGGAGCCTTACCTGCAGTAAGGAGAAAGGGAACTGGACTGTTGCTTCGTTGTCCAAAGTCCTCTTTTCTGATGAAAGTCAGTTTTTCATATATTTTAGAAATCAAAGTCCAAGATTCTGGAGAACCGTGAAGAGGCACAGAATCCGAGGTGTCTGAAGTTTCCATCTGTCATGGTTTGGGGTGGCATGTCATCCGCTAGTATTGGCCCACTGTGTTTTCTTAAGTCCAAAATCAGTGCAACAACCAGGAGAATTTAGAGCACTTCATGCTTCCATCTTCTTTATGGAGATACTATTTCCTTTTCAAACAGGACAGCATCTGCCCACAGTACCAAAAACTACTACCAAATGATTTGCTGACCATATTACTTACTGTGCTTGATTAACTTACCAACTCATGATGTATAAGCCTTACTGATGGTTACAACAACAAGGCTTAAAGATTCAAGATTCAAAGCTTTATTGTCATATGCACAGTAAAGAAACATGTTTCCCTGTACAATGAAATTTCTACTTTGCTGTCCACACTGGATGCCATGGTGCAAGAATGAAATGGTGAGTGGAATAAAAAAAATATGTATAATAAGCTCTAAGAGAAAACCAGAAAACACATGCTATATACATATTGTGCAGTGGAGTTATTTACATTGTGCAGTAGTGAGCTACATTGTATTGCAACAGTCCGTGATATAGTGCAATTGAGAAGTATGAGAAGTTTAGTGCAACCAACTCTGCGTTAGTAGACGCTCTGCAGAGAGGGTTGTTTAATTCCTGTTATTTTTGTGGCAGTCTCTACTACACTCTGCAGGTGTTTGCAGTCCTTTGCAGTAGTACTGCCATACCACACAGTGATGCAGTTGGTCAGGACAGACTCAATGATGCAGCTGTAGAAGTTGCTGAGGATTTTGGGTTAAAATATGTCACTTTACATGTATCCATCCATCCATTATCACACCCGCTTAATCCTTATCAGGGTCATGGTTAGTCCCCTACCAACTCACTGGGTGCAGGGCAGGGCATTACACTATTCAACTAAGCCCAGGACAGGGCACCAATCCAATCCACACACGCACGCACGCATGCACACACACACGGACGGACAATTTAGATTACCCAATTCACCTGACCTCCATGTTTTTGGACTGTGGGAGGAAACCGGAGACCCACGCAGACACGGGGAGAACATGGAAACTCCGCTCAGATGGGGACTTGAACCCAAGACCTCAGCGCTGAGAGGCAAATGTGCTAACCACTAAGCCACCATGCCACCCCACTTTACATGTATTGAATATAAAATGACAGTTTACTTTTCTGAGTGAAATATTGAACACTGAAATTATGAACAAAAAATGACCTTTTCACAGTATTCACATTTTTGATGTTTGACTGTATGCTACAAACCGGATTCCAAAAAAGTTGGGACACTAAACAAATTGTGAATAAAAACTGAATGCAATGATGTGGAGATGGCAAATATCAATATTTTATTTTTAATAGAACATAGATGACAGATCAAAAGTTTAATCTGAGTAAATGTAACATTTTAAAGGAGAAATATGTTGATTCAAAATTTCACAGTGTCAACAAATCCCAAAAAAGTTGGGACAAGTAGCAATAAGTGGCTATAAAAAGGAAATTGGTCATATACCGAACAGCTGGAAGACCAATTAACACTAATTAGGTCAATTGACAACATAATTGGGTATAAAAAGAGCTTCTCAGAGTGTCAGTGTCTCTCTAAAGCCAAGATGGTAAGAGGATCACCAATTCCACCATTGTTGCACAGAAAGATAGTGCAGCAATACTAGAATGGTGTTACCCAGCGTAAAATAGCCAAGACTTTTAAGTTATCATCATCAACCATGCATAACATCATCAAAAGATTCAGAGAATCTGGAATAATCGCTGTGC
>BRDA01035143.1:0-10255 GCA_036984385.1 Crenuchus spilurus | reverse complement strand
AAAAAATCCAAGTTCTCCTTTAAAAATACGTCATTTAAAACATGAGCCTTATTGGCCACAGAGCGCGCGTTGATCAAACACATTTTAATTGAAGCAGCTGTGCAATCAGAGGGAATTTTAGGAACGAGTGTCGCCCGGCTTAACACACGCTGCCCACTGCGATCGAAAACACACCTGGAACGCGGGCGAGGCCGATGCAGACCCACTGAAACACTGTCAGTGCTGGGACATACCACCCGCAGGTAAGAAGATCTGACGAGGCCGCACTGACGCCATACAGCGCTGAAAACATCCACCTCTCTGCCGGGGAAACTTAGCGTTTGACAGGTAGTAGCTGGAATACAACGCTGGAGATTAAGAGCACACACTTGATTCCAGAGATGACGAGATTTCACCTGCCGCCCAGCCCTCGTACCACGCTTCCTCCTGCTGCGCTTCTTCCGTGAGAAACCCGGCTTTCTTCTCAACTCCCACAGCAACGATACACCATGGGGCGGCGGACAGACAGCCGAACCGGGAAGTGAAAAATTCCTTGCAATAGACAAACTTTCCACAGAATCTCTAATCTGTAGCAGCATTTGCCGATCATAGACCAAAGCAGCCGACGTATTAGGTGCACACAAAAGCATTGACAGCAGTAGACAGAAAACAATAACCAAATGAGACAAGTGGGACACAGATAACCAGCCATAGCAGCGGCAGAGCCAAACACAGGCGCCATCTGTGGATCATTGATCATTTTTAAAATGATTTTTTAGGATCATTGATGCACCACGAGGTGAGATCTTGAATGGAGCCCCAGTCAGAGGGAGATTGACAGTCATGTTTAGCTTCTTCCGTTTTCTAATAATTGCTCCAACAGTTGATCTTTTTTCACCAAACTGCTTGGCAATTGCCCTGTAGCCCTTTTCAGCCTTGAGAAGGTTTACAATCTTATCTCTGGTGTCTTTGGACAGCTCTTTGGTCTTAGCCATGTTAGTAGTTGGGAGTCTTACTGATTGTGTGGGGTGGGCAGGTGCCTTTATGCAGCTCTCAACCTCAAATAGGTGCTTCTAATTTAGAATAATAAGTGGAGTGGAGGTGGACTTTTTAGAGGCGGACTAACAGGTCTTTGAGGGCCAGAATGTTTGCTGATTGGCAGGTGTTCAAATACTTATTTGCAGCAGTAACACACAAATAAATTATTAAAAAATCATTTCCAGATTTTTTTCTTTTAGATTATGTCTCTCACAGTGGACATGCACCTAAGATGAAAATTTCAGACCCCTCCATGATTTCTAAGTGGGAGAACTTGCAAATTTGCAGGGTGTTCAAATACTTATTTTCTTCACTGTATTTATTGAAATCTGAAATTGAAATATTTTGTTATGCATTGGTAAAGTATATATGTGTTTCTTAATTCAAAACATGTCTTTTTGTCCAGAATTTAGGATGGTTTGGGGAAGTTTCACAGGGTTGGAATGAATTAAATCTTTTTCAGTTATTTTAAATGGGAGAAATTTGTTTGATATACAAGTTGACTGAGCTCTGTTACAGAACAAATTAAACTCATATCTCAAGGTACCAATGTAGTATATACCATGCATCTATATACACAGTTTAAATATATCTCTAAAAATAAATATAAAAAAACTTTTGCATAACTAATGTTTTCAGGGTTGTTTACAGATCCGCACTAGGAGAACATTAGTAAACAACCCCAATGTTCTCCACAGTGGTGAGAACCTGACAAGTGCAAAGAAGAGGAAAGAAACAAATTAGGGATGGATATGGAGAGGTAGCTGTTTTGCGTTTGGCCCTTCTTGGGCCCCTAAGGGTCGGGTTAATAGAGTAATACTCACAGCTTCCCATTGAGCTCCTGAGAAGCTCTTTTCAGCTTCAATAGGCCTCCAGCTTTGGAGCATCAGTGTATGGTAATGACTTCAGATCAAAACACCAGCATTCATTCAAACCAAAATCATGGATGGATGAGCTCAGTAGGGCTTTATTTAATAATGCTACTAACCTAATAAATTAACAGATGAATAATAATCATTCTCTTTGCATTTTTTTTTTGTGTGTGTGTGTGTGTGTGTGTATATATATATATATATATATATATATATATATATATATATATATATATACATACAAACACACACACACACACAATGTAAACATTAATATTATACTTCATACAGCTTGTTAAATTAGTAACTACATTAATTGATAGAATTTCTTTCTGATAAATAAATCATTTTCAAATATTTTTAACACCTATATAAAATATACAAACCATAGAAAAATAATGTCCCAAACTGCTAAACACACACATATACAGCATATATTAATATTATAAGTGAGCACACTAGTCAGTTGTAGAAGATTGTAAACTCATCATGGGTAAAGAACGCGATGTGACTGATGTCTAAATGGCAGGGTATGGAGTGAAGCACAGAAACCGCTAACTGTGTAGGATGTTCTAGAGCTGTTCTAGTGAAGGTGTACTGAGAATACTTCCTGTACACTTCCTGAGTGCCACCGAACAGCATAACAGTGGTGTTGCATAGGCCACTGATGACAGAGGGCAACGAATCGCGTGAGTTGTACAGAGCAATCAACACCACTGGAACCAGATAACAAGGAAAATGTCGGGGGTTGGCAATGAGTGAACACTCCAAGCCAAGAGTTGTTATTCCCACTCTTAGGTAGATGGTCATAATATTCTGATATTACTGTGTTTTATGGTTTAGTACTTGTAAAAACTCCATATTTCATTAGAATAAATACAGATATACATAAGAAACTGTGAAAAGTGTTAAGAATTTACTGATTTGCAAAAACAGTCGCTCTTGTGAGCTGCTTTAAAGAACAAACTTTTTAAAGAACTACTACTACACAGTTATGATGAGATATTTGGAAAGGGTTAAACCAACAGAACATCAGTACCTTTTTATTATCAGAAGTATTTATTCTAATATTAGACTTCAATTGTGCATATATATACAGTGGTGCTAAAATTTTCTAAATTTTTTCATAAATATGACCTTAACATCATCAGATTTTTGCCCAGTTAAACAAATGAGACAAAAATGGGATCCTCTAGGATTAGCAGTTAATTTGAAGGTGAAATTACAGTCAAGTGTTTTCTATTGTTGGGATGACAATCAGGTGTGAGTGGGCACCCTGTTTTATTTAAAGAACAAGGGTCTATCAAAGGCTGCTCTTCACAACACATGTTTATGGAAGTGTATCATGGCATGAACAAAAGAGATTTCTGAGGAGCTCAGAAAAAGAGTTGCTGATGCTCATCATCCTGGAAAAGGTTACAAAACCACCTCTAAAGAGTTTGGACTCCACCAATCCACAGTCAGACAGATTCTCTACAAATGGAGGAAATACAAGATCACTGTTACCCTCCTCAGGAGTGGTCGACCAACAAAGATCACTCCAAGAGCAAAGCGTGTAATAGTCAGCGAGGTCACAAAGGACCCCAGGGTAACTTCTAAACAACTGAAGGCCTCTCTCACATTGGCTAATGTTAATGTTCATGAGTCCAGCATCAGGAGAACACTGAACAACAATGGTGTGCATGGCAGGGTTGTAAGGAGAAATTCACTGCTCTCCAAAACTAACATTGCTGCTCATCTGCAGTTTGCTAAAGATCACATGGACAATCCAGAAGACTATTGGAAGAATGTTTTGTGGACAGATGAGACCAAAATAGAACATTTTGGTTTAAATGAAAAGTGTTATGTTTGGAGAAAGGAAAACACTGCATTCCAGCATAAAAACCTTATCCCATCTGTGAAACGTGGTGGTAGTGTCATGGTTTGGGCCTGTTTTGCTGCATCTGGGCCAGGACGACTTCGCTGTGTTGATGGAACAATTAATTGTGAATGATATCAGAGAATTCTAAACAAAAATGTCAGAACATCTGTCCATGAACTGAATCTCAAGAGCAGGTGGGTCATACAGCAAGACAACGACCCTAAACACAAAAGTCGTTCTACCAAAGAATCATTGAAGAACAGTTACTGAAAACATTTAGCTGCAGTTATTGCTGCAAAAGGGAGGTCACAGCAGATACTGAAAGCAAAGGTTCACATACTTTTGCCTCTCACAATGATGTCATATTGGATCATATTCCTCAATAAATAAAAGAGCAAGTATAATATTTTTGTCTCATTTGTTTAACTGGGTTCTCTTTATCTACTTTTAGGACTTGTGTGAACATCTGATGATGTTTTAGGTCTTTAGATGTTTATTTATGCGGGAATATAGAACATTCTACCACTTATCACTTACTTGTAGGCATGTGAGCAAGTGCTTTTCTTTCAGTATGATCTTGTTTACTAGGTAGTGAATAGTGAGGGGGTGGATATTGCAACAGGACAGGCCAAAACCCCCTCTCTAACTCCCCGAAAAAAGAAAGAAAAGGGGAGAAAAAGTGGGAGGTGTCATCTAAACATCTCAGCCCAGTCAGATCCTAACCTCTCTGAGGTCACGGCATAGCCATTGAAGTCTCTGAGAGCTGTCACGCCACATTACCTTTCCCATCTGCCCCAGCAGCGTGAAAATTAAGTTATGCCCCGTGTCAGCTAGTTTTGTCCCTCCTCCCTCCTCCACTCTGGTTTCAATCCAGCTTTTCTACAGACCTTGATTTCTAATACATCTGACAACAGAGACTAAGAGACACTGTCCAGTTAGGCTTCAGCACATAAGAGTTTGTGGAACACTCAGTTATGGCTCAGTATTCTTAACTCAACTTAAAAACAAGCAACAAATTGCATGTATTTGTGATAAAGTATTGGGGCACCTGCTCATTCATTGTTCCGTCTGAAAGCAACTGCATTTACTGTCCAGGGGAGGCTTTCTACTAGATTTTGGAACATTGCTGTGACTTAGTGTGGTCAGGATGTTGGATGATTGCCACCAACATCATCCCCAACTCATCTCAAAAGTACTGGATGGAGAACACTGTTCTACAGCTCAGTGCTGGGGAGCTTTATACTCCTCTAGCCCACACGAGAGGTACAAAGAGTATTTAAAGAGTTCTTTATAAATACAGAGTCCTACTGTATTGGCAGTACTTCTTTCCAGGGACTAGACAAGCTGTGTGTACATCTGTATCAGAAATGGGTGCAACTTAAAGTAGCTGAATGCATTCATTTCAAGGGGTGTCCACAAACATTTGGACAAGCAGAAGCCTTGCAGACTCTCTCAGTACTTTGGACTGGTTTGGTCAGCAGTAATGAGAAAGGTCAGGTGACCCATTCTGAAGGTCAGAACATTCTTGAAAATGAAGATTCTGAAATGGTTGCAGACTTGAACGTTTGCAAAACGTATAACTTGTTTTTGTTTTTTTTCCAATTTTATCCTCTTCCCAATGTAGAATTAGCCAATTAGCCCATTTCATCTGTTAGGACTCTCCCCATCACTTTTGCAATGTCCTTGACTCTAGGAGGGTGAAGACAAGCACAAGTCTCCTCCATTGCGTGTGATGACGGCCACCACCTCTTTTCAAACTACCGCTGATATACCATCACTGGGGAGCCAATGCGCTCGGAGGAAAGCGCAGGATTCCCAGCTTCAAATAGACCAATCAGCAGACACCTGAGCCAGCGGACATTGCAATGTGAAAGTGATAGTGAGACAGAGCGCCATCTACCAGATGAAGATGTAATATACAGAAAATAACCTTTTTGAGGTTTTATAAATGTTCTGAGGGCCAGATTCCTGCACAGTTTAGGGATTCTCCTGATCAAACACACCTGATTCTGATCACAAAACAGACCCTGACCCTCCATGACTGGAGTTTGACACCCCTGTTCTATAGCAACACCAAGTTCCTCTTTGAACTCTACATCCACTGCACTTTTCCACCAAAATAACTGGTTCTTGAACTGGTGCCATTCGGGCTTATGAGAACCTCGGTGCTTTTTAGTGAACCAGCCCGCATTTCCACTAGTTGAACCGAGGATACGTCACGGTGTACGTCATCAACAAAGCGGAATTATAAACAAAGATGGCGGAGCGCATCGACTACTTGCGAGCATTTGTGCTCTTGTTTCACTTCACAAGTCAAATCTAGAGCCGGTACATTCCCTCGTCCAGCTCCACTGTGCGATAGCTCCTTTTTAGAATCTCTGTAGTCCTTTTTTAGCTTATTTAGCTTATCTATCACTTGCTCTCTTGAACGAACAAAACCTGCCCGAGCTAAATCCTCCACCAGCTCGCTGTAGAGTTTCTCCTTTCTAATACTCCCCTCAAGTTTCTCCTGAAACTCCGGAGAACACCAAATAGATAATACAAACTGAGTTTCTTCAGTGGACCACTGTACGCTACGAGTCGCCTCAGTGCGCAGGCGCGTTTGGTTCGCACTGAAAAACCAAGTATTTTTTGGAAAAACCAAGTATTTTTTGGTTCCCGCTGCGAACGAACGTTCCTGGTTCGGGGCGCTATTTTTGTTGGTGGAAACGCGCCGAACGGTTCAAAATTGAACCAGAACGGTGCCGGTTCCGTGTTGGTGGAAAAGCGCTACCAGGCTGCCAAAAGAAGGGTTCTTCAAGCATTCTTTAATGCAGACATTCTATACAGAACCACGATAATAGTTCTTCAAATAGCTTTTTTGAAAATAGATCTATAGAGCACCAAAAATGGTTTGGCTGTTGTCACAAGTCAAGGAACCTTTTCTGGTACCAGTGTTGAACTTTTTCCTAAGGACTATTCAGAAACATTTCTTTTTACGAAAGTATTGATGTTCAGAAAGAAGGTTCTTGTACTCACCCTCCTCCTCTCTTCTGTTGTGTTTCTCAATCATGCTGATGAAACCTCTTTCAGATAGAACCCTTCAACATCAACACTGCCTTCCCAACTCTGGCTGTTTACATGCAAGGCCGGTTTGTGGCCCAGTCTGTTTATCCTTTGGCCTCTGGCTGAATGGTGCTTTGGAGGAGGCGTTAAACCACATGGCACCATGCCCACACTAGCAGTATGTTGTTTATTGGTTTCCCACAGAGATACGACACTCTTGCTCAACAGGAGGTTAGCATGCATGGAAAATGCAGGCGAATGGCGTTAAATTGCAAAGACACTTATCAACTTTTATGATGTAGAGTTCTGGTTCTTCCACTGGATATAGATTACAGGCTCTTGATTGCTTCCTACAGCATGTTATGCAAACCTTATGCATTTAGGATGCCTCTTAAGTCTTGAATTCTCCATCTGCTGTCCTACAAATTAATCAGTTTGGCAAAAAAAACCACTTTCCTCTCACAAAAGAACTTCCTATCCATTAATCCTTAATCCAGTTTAGAGTAAAAAGTAGTCTGTGGGGGGAAAGGACTGTCAGCTCATGGTCAGATGTCCTGACTTTTTCTTTCAAAATTTGCTGAATTCAGAATTCATGGTTCAATCAATGATGGCAAGATGGCCCAGATACAGCAAAACAGGTTCAAACAATAATACTGCCACCACTGTGTTTCACAGATGGGATGGGATTTTTATGCTGGAATGCAGTGTTTTCCTTTCTCCAAACACAAAATTTCTCACTGAAACCACAAAGATCTATTTTGGTCTCATAAATACATCAAACAATGTTCTAGTAGTCTTCTGGCTTGTCTATGTGATTTTTTTCGCAAACTGCAGATGGGCAGCAGTGTTAATTTTGTTAATGATAATTATAACAAAAAATATTCTTTGACGACCATTTTTTTCACGACAAAAATGACATGAGAACTAAATAAAAACTAATATTTTAAAACGAAAACTATGACTAAAAGTATTAGTTTTTTGTCGATGAATAAAAATGAAACAAAAATGTCACAGAAGGACAAAAAGAATGTTTTTGTCCAGTAATCCGCTTTTTAAAATAAACCTGCAGCACGTCTGAATTTCTCAAAGCACGTTAAGCTCCCGTCACGCTGGTGAAGTTTAACAACACAACATGCTGACGTCACTGCCGCAGCTTGTACAGAAAAGAAGAAGCGATTTGTGGAGTAATTTCACTTTCGCTGCCACACAAAACAAAACAGAGTGCAAAGTTTGTGGATGTAAAATAACTGGGAGAAACACAACGAGGTCATCAGTTCTCACCACCACAAGCTTTACAAAAAGGTAAAGGTAATGTAGCTCGCTAGCTAGATGTTAACTAGTTCGCTAACGGTGATGATTATGTATATCTGATATGTTTCATTTTTGAATGTTTCAATGTATAAAGGGGAAATGTGCAATCCGTTATCATTATTTTAGGTGTATAGGTTAAATAGATCACAAACACGTCTAACTGGAGCCATAAGACACACATACGGCCTCCGTTTCATTTTAAATACAGTCATATAACGAAACAAAGAGGAAAGGCATGTAAGCCGTGGTAGTCCACATTAAGTGCAAGTTAATGTTAGCCAACAGGAACCAGTAAAAGAAATGAGAAAAGGGCAGCACACCAGAGAAACCCAACTCTTTCCCTCTTAATCTATCCTTTATCATTTGTGACAAAGCTCAGAGGGCAGACGTTTCTCATGTGTCTATTTGTTTGTTATACTGGATATTTACGCAGATATAAATAATTTCTGATTTTTAAGAGGTTGTGAAGGGATTGCTGTTAATGTGTGTGTTTAGTCACGTTGATACTAAATTGTATTTACATACATTTTGTCATGTAAAAGTTAAATAAACGCAAAGTGTTTTAGAAAAAGAAAAATGGGCCAACTTTCCTCCACAATATCTGATGTCATTGTGTTATTAAATGTGACAAAAATTAAAGACTATTGTTTTATTAAAATAACAGTAAGCAGTCTAAAATAGCAAAATTTTTAAATAGTATAACTAAAAAATACAACTAAAATTAGATTAAATATTTTAAACATTTAATTGACTAAAACTAGACTAAAACTAACAATAACTACATGACTAAAGTTTGACTAAAACTAATATACATTTTAGTCAGAAGACTAAGACTAAAACTAAATCAAAATCACCTGTCAAAATTAACACTGATGGGCAGCAATGCTCTTTTTGAAGAGCAGTGGCTTTCTCCTTGCAACCCTGCAATGCACAACATTGTTCTTCAGTATTCTCCTGATGGTGGACTCATACTGTTACCTTGGGTTCCTTTGTGACCTTGCAGAGGTTTTGTACAGCACACTATGCAACCCACAATTTAAGATGCCTTTTAACTTAATCTGCTCTCTGAAAAATAAAGAGTTTTTTTTAAAACATGGCAACAAATAACCACTTTCTGTTCCCAAAAGAATTTTACGTCCACCCATGAATCCTTAATCCAGTTTAGAGTAATCAGTAGACTTTGGGAGGAAAAGAACTTATAGAGACCCTGGATGAACACATGCAGTTGTGCGGAGAACATGGACACAAATGGAGAATTGAACCGAAAAACCCAGCATCAAGACGCATTGTGGCACTGTGCCACCTCCCACTGAAGAAAATATTTAAAATACATTTTTGGTTGAGAACATAATCAACATAATGTTGAACCATGAACCATTGGGAGCATTGGGAGCATCTAGGACATATTGGTTTCAGGGAATGGTCCACTAACATTTACAGGATATCTTCTCACCCAGTAGTCAACAATTTTGAGGTGCAAGAACAGATGACTATATCAGCAAAAAGATTTTAGGTTAAATAGGATTCCTTTACATTATCTACACTAGAATCATAGTGCCACCCCAAGACTAACACCAAAGATATCTTGACTGATTGATTACATTTGTGGTAAGAGGTCAATTCCTACATACACTATATTAACAAATTTGTTGGGATACTTTACCCGTGCAAGGAAGATGTTCTACTAGATTTTAGAGAATTGCTGTGGGGATTTAATTACATTCAGCACCAAGAACATTAGTGAGATCTTGTGAGGTCAAAAACTCATCCCAAAGGAATTAGATGGAGCAGAGAACAGTTCCACTGCTCCACAGTTCAATGCTGGGGGTCTTTATAACCCTCTAGCCCAGGGGTTCTCAACTGGTCTTAGCCCGCAACTCACATTTCCGGTAAAAATAAGAGAAATGAGTGCCACTGAATGCATTTGATAATTTTATTGACATTGTTAGCATGAAAAACACAACATATACCATAAAATATACACCGAAAGTGCAAACAGGTTTGGGATAGATCGATCGATCTGTCTGTCTGTCTGTCTGTCTGTCTGTCTGTTTTCAGAGCGCTGGCCCCTTTAGGGTTGCCAGGTCCAGCAACAATATCCAGCCCAAAGTCAGTCTGAAACCCGCCCTTCAGAAGCTTAAACTAGCCC
>BRDA01035134.1:0-24119 GCA_036984385.1 Crenuchus spilurus | reverse complement strand
TTACATATTTTATATTTATGCATATTATATTTAATTTGTGTGTATACAAATGTTATAAACAAGTTCTGATTTGTTTAAATGAGAGGTTGAGAAAATCAAAATTCAAATTCTTCTAATTATTATTGTTGTATTTATACTAATATAGTGCAAAATTAGGTGAATAAGCATGTACACTGCATAGTTTAGTGAAATAACCTATGCCTCATTGCCTCTAGAAGCATACATGTAGGAAAAACACTGCAACTCACTTGACAGTAAAATTATACATATAATTATTATTATAATATATAATATACATATCAATTATACATCTCTCTGATGGACTTTGCCCATGACAAAAGAAACATATAGAAACAAAAAGAAGCCATACATACAGGCATACAGACATACTTTCCCCCCTCAGCACGCTGTGTGCTTCATTAGTGGCTATAACTTATGAAAGTGTGTGCAGAGTCAGACGCACACAGGATGTTGCTCACTTCACTAACTTTGTCAGTCATCTTGCAAGAATACACCATGGCGTGCACAAACCAATACCGCTGCAAAACATACTCACCGGACCGTCAGTTGTATGGCGTCATAACAGGCTCAACTTAAGTGTAAACACAAAATAGGAATGGTAAACATAAGCTTTAAGTATCATAATGTAAATCTGTAAATTAAACTGTAAAATTGTAAATTAAATACATAATCATAAAAATACTGGTTGCAAATGAAATACTTACATTTTTGCTTCTCATTTTTTATTTTCACTTCACAAGTTACGTTTACCATTCACAAATTACGGTTACGATACATTTATTTTTGACCCTTTTTTTGACGGGGATGGCGCTCAATGCTCATTGGCTAGAGGGACAGGATATTATGACCTAACTTCAGCTGAAAACAAACCCAACAAAATGAGAGCGTGTCACTACCCGATCCATTCACCCTGCCTGATTTGTACCACGCATGTGTATAAGCACATCATTTCTGGATAAAGTTTCATGAATTGCATTAAATCAGTCATTTTTGGTGAAGGATGAGAACTTTTGCACTTTGCAGGACTTACATATATGTGGGGAGCAGATCTGCGTTAAGCAGCAGCAGGGTTGCCAGGTCTCTTAATACTTTTTACTTGCTTATGGTTTTAACACCACATATGCTCAAAATATCTGTGTTACTATAAGTGTTTTTTATGGCTATGACTGTGTGGTGTACACAAGGAGTTAAATGGAGAGTGAACAACTGAGTGTGAACAGCTTTGGGGTAGACTTACTAGTATTTTATACTATATAGTATTTTTATACTATATTTTAAATGCAAAGAAAAGCAAAAAGGGAGGTATGTTCTTCTTACATGATATTTACTACTACTACTATTAATAAAAATAATAATGCTAACAATAATATCTGTGATTGGATGCTCTAGAATTTAGGCTGGTGGTTGTAGAGAGAGGGCGCTTTATGAGACATCGGGATGGAGCTTTTTTTGATACCCTGCTGCTTCTTAACGCAGATCTGTTCTCCACGGTCTATGTAAGTCCACCCTTTAGTAAGTATTCCTGCAATGTGTGAAAAACACAAATGATTTCTTTTAAACAAACAATTGAACATAAATTTAATAAAACGATAAAGTGCAAAAGTTCTCATCCTTCACCAAAAACGACTCTGATTTAATGCAACTCGTAAAACTTTGGGGTTTGTTTTCGGCTGAAGTGATTTGTGAATGGTAAAACGTAACTTGTGAAGTGAAAAATAAAAATGAGAAGCGAAAGTGTAAGTATTACATTTACAACCAGTATTTTTAGTTTATGATTAGGTTTTTAATTTACGACTTTACAGTTTCATTTACAGATTTACATTTACGAATACCTGTTTTACGTTTACGCTTAATTAAGCTGAACCTGTTTTGACGCCATACAGTTGTGCTCTGTATATAGCAGCGCTTGGCTGCAGGGAACGTCGTGTGATCACGTGACGTCAAGGCAGTGAGGCCGCGTCTATGTGAATCATGTGACCGACCGAGGGTAGATCTAAATTATTATTATTATTTTTTACTATTATTATTTTTGGCAACACAGACAGACGTTCACACATACACTTAAAAAAACATTTTGACAAAAGGGCACTTTGGGCAGAAAGTATCAAAGGGGCGGGTGTAACTGTATGTGCTAATATATACGCTGGGGTGAGAGTAGGCCGGCTGTAATTGCGTTGTCTGGCTTTCCTGTAGGGGGCAGTAAGTGCAGCTTCAGCTGCCGGATTAAGCTTTGTTTAAAGCGCAGAAGAAGCAGGAGGCGCTATGGGCCGTGAGTCCAGGTAAATAAAATGTTATTAAAATTCTTAGTTTATGAGAATAATTGTCATTAAGTGGTCATTAAATTAGTTAATATATGAGAATGTTCAGAACAATAACAAGCACAGAGAGGAAGGAAACAGCTGGACACGTATTTCTGACGACACAGATGCTAGCAATGCTAAAGCTAACAGAGTGATTAAACGTGAATCAACGTGAGATAATTTAACTGAACTGCAGAATAATAACTGCGTGCTTGGATTTATTATAATGATCAGTTCACCAAAGCTGTGTGAATAAGTTGTGGTTCGTGAACATTTACAAGTACTAGTGCTAAAGCTAACAGTAGTTCAGCTGCTTTCAGTTCAGATTAAAAACAATTCTGTTTACTTTAAGGAGGTGAAATACTGTAGACTTTTAGCTCCAAATGACACTAATTGTGATTTAGTACTATTTTCTGAACTGTGACTGTTAACATTATCCTATTAGAATTAAATGAGTTTATCAGGATTATTTTGTAGTATCTGTAATGTTATTTGTTTAGCTATCTCTAATAGTATCTCTTTTCTCCTTAGTTGTTAACCACCTTCATTAAAATGACTACAGCATTTAATTTCTCCTTAAACATTGAGTATTTATTCTTCTTAAGATTTGCCTGTTGTATTATCTGTTTATTTACATTAGTATTAGTGCCACAGTATTTAATATGCAGTGACTTGTACCTGAAACTGTGATTATAATTATGATTTAATAAGACTTGCTTTTACCATCCATTTAACTTTCTTTTTCCTCCACATAAAGCTCTCTGTAGTAGAGTCTGAACACCAAGTAGACCAAGTCCATTCAGACCAAGTAGATGATTGAGTAACTTCATAAGTAGCAATATGTGTTTGTTTGGGGAAAGTGAAGTTTTTAGGTGGATTTGTGTAGTAGCATACTAAATGTTGCTAAAAATCTTACATTTATAACCACCAACATATACAGAGATATCAGACAGCTCTCAAATGATCAGATGAGCTCTGAATGAGATTTCATTCAGTCGGAGGAGGAAAAAACACAGACATGATTGATCGGAATGGCAAGAAAAGCACAGAGGAGTACTGTAATATTTTCATTTTCTTCTGCTGTACTAGATGCTGAGAGTGAGCTGTGTGTGAGCAGTCCCTAGTGTGACTTTGTTCTCTGAGAGAGGAAGACAGATAACTTTGTAGGTGTGATAATGTTATTGTTAATTGCAGGCATTACAGGAAACGCTCATCGTCAAGGGGAAGGTCAGGCAGTCGGTCGAAAAGTCGCTCGCCGGATTCGAAGCGCTCAAAGAGAGATGACCGGGCGGGCTCTCGTAGCCGTGAAAGAAGCAGGAGAGATCGCTCGAGGAGTAGAGAACGCAGGAGGTCTCGATCCAGAGACAGAAAACGACAGAGGTTAAACCTGTTTCTTACCCATTTACTGATGTCTGTTTCATGTCTCTTGCTTTCAGAAAAATGACGTAGTTTTTTTCTTGTTTCCTCTTACAGGCGATCCAGGAGTCGAGAGCGGAAGCGGTCCAGGAGTCGAGAACGCAGGAGGTCAAGGAGTAGAAGCAAAGGGAGAAGGTCAAGATCTTCCAGTCCTAGCAAGAGTAGAAAAAATGACGAGGGGTGAGGTGCCATAAAAGTAGAGAGTATGAGAATGCTTCATATTCATTGCACCCTCTCCATCCTAATGGAAATAATGGTGTTTTTCCACTGGACAGTGTGGGATGGAATTAAACAAAACCAAGAACTATCCACCTTCTATGCCTGTTTCTTTATGTTTTGTTTTCCTTATTACTATAGGCAGAGTCTCTATAGTTTGTGTGGTGGTCACATTATTTCCCATGTAATGCTAGTTAAAACCGTGCACTAGTGATTTTTAAGGTGTCTGTGCTGAATTATGGGATGTAAGGATTGCAGTTGACCAAACACTGGTCTGTATGACTTTAGGCTCCACCCACAGATTTCAGGCAAGGACAGGTATGGTGCATTGGCAGTAAATTGAAGAGAGAACATGATTACAGATTTGTAACTGCATTGTGCTGACCAGTGGAAATTACAGCATACGCTGACAGAATGTATAAACCCATTCCCAGGAAATTACTTAAGTGTATTAACAGGTTATGGCCACTTGTTTATCATGTATTGAATGTCTGATTATGACTCACACAGCAAGGAGAAATCTGACAATGCTGAGCAGTCCATAGACAAAAAGAAAATCAAAGAGGAGAAGGAAGAGGAGAAAGCTGAAGATGTAAGTTTAATTTATGAAAGTGACAGTTTCAGAATCTGGTTTGTTCAGCGTTAATTAAACTTTGGTCACATTGACAATCTCTGCAGCAAGACTTTGACCAGAACACACTGGAAGAGGAGATGAGAAAGAGGAAAGAGCGGGTGGAGAAGTGGCGAGAGGAGCAGAGGAAGAAGGCCATGGAGAATATAGGCGAGCTCAAGAAGGAGCTGGAGGAGATGAAACAGGGCAAGAAATGGAGTCTGGAAGATGATGACGGTGTGTGAACATGAAGCAAACTAATGTTTCCAACCATAACATTTTAAAAAGCGAGATTCAGAAGGACTGCTAATGTGTTCCACGGTTTGTTTTCAGATGATGATGAGGAAGGTCCATCCTCAGTGGACCATGAAGGAGAAGAAGAAGAAGAGAAGGAGAAGGATGGGACAGCTGAGGAGCGCACAGCTATGGAGACAGAAATGGGAGAAGAACTGGATCCTCTAGATGCTTACATGGAGGAGGTGAAGGAGGAGGTCAAGAAGTTCAACATGGGCACTATGAGAGGTGGTAATGATAAGGTGAGAGACTCTTGCATATTAACTTCACTATTTTATTTATTAACCCTAGTACAGTAACTGCAGTGCAACATTGCAATGAAATCTAAGGAGGACCGATACGGAGACTAAAATGTATTATTATTATTATTATTATTATTAAATATAAACTAATTAAATTAATATTAATTCTATAAATGTACTTAATTCTGCATCCCCAGAAAGGAGGAATGACTGTGACCAAAGTTGTAACTGTGGTTAAAACAAAGAAGGTGGCTCATACTACAAAGAAGAAAGGAGAGTTAATGGAGAATGATCAGGATGCCATGGAGGTATGTTTCCTTTTTTACTTGTTAAGACAGTTTTCTTGAGTCAATACGTTTGTTCACATGAATGAGAATTGTGATAAGCTTTTGGCTCATGTTTTATTTATGCAGTATTCATCTGAAGAGGAGGAAGTGGACCTTCAGACGGCTCTCACTGGCTACCAGACAAAGCAGCGAAAGATTCTGGAGCCTGTAGATCATCAGAAGATTCAGTATGAATCTTACCGCAAAAATTTCTATGTAGAAGTTCCTGAACTGGCCAAAATGACACCGGAGGGTAAGTCCATGACTGATTTCTGTCTGCTATCTGAACTCTTTGTGCAATCTTTGTTGTGATTTGACAAATAATTTTCATTTATTTCCAGAGGTGAACGAGTACCGTCTGGAGCTTGAAGGTATCACAGTCAAAGGGAAAGGTTGTCCAAAACCCATCAAGACATGGGTGCAGTGTGGGACATCCATGAAAGTCTTAAATGCCCTCAAAAAGTGAGTGCAGTTTATTCTGTTTGTAAAGGACTACAGGCAGTTGACAAGAGACATTGTTTTAATACATCATCTCATCTTCATCTCTTAGACACAACTATGAGAAGCCAACTCCAATCCAAGCACAGGCTATCCCTGCAATAATGTCTGGACGGGATCTAATTGGAATTGCAAAGACTGGAAGTGGGAAGACCATTGCTTTTCTGCTGCCCATGTTTCGCCATATTTTAGACCAGAGACCACTGGAGGAAGGAGAAGGCCCTATTTGTAAGTTCTTACTTGGTCTGTTGGTTTGTGGTCGATGTACAGAAATAGTACAGTTGCTCTTATTATACTCTTATAGAATACAAATGAGCCATTAGAGGTGGTGGTTTTGATTGGTGTCAGTACTGGACAGCTATGTCAGGGCAAAAAAAGAATGAATCAGGTTCAGTATGTTGGATATTTTAGGCATTCATCTAAATTTAAATTTAAATAAATTAAGTCTAATTTTAGAATGTAGTTAGAAATATTGAATAGGCATTGATTTTATACTCAAGGCTGCATTATCAGTATTGGGGGGCTTAGATACTGTGCTATGTCTTCCATCATTTGTAATCATGAAGAATTCAGAAACAAAAAGGCTCTAATTTGTTTTTCAAACCACTGTTAGAATCTGGGATCCTGGGACTCAATGCTCTACATTTTAGCACTTTCCCTGCTTCCAACACATCTGGTTGAACTAATCAGCTCGTTAACATCCTCTTAATGCTTTCTGTGCTTTAATACAACCACTTCAGTTCATTAATTATGCACAGTGGACCAGAGTTGGGCTATAGCCTTATTTTAACCAAAGCAGGATTGGTTTGTTATAATTGTTAGAATAATACAATGTATGAGTAACATGGTTGCAGACTTAGCTTTGATTCCCAAGGTAAGTCAAGTTATATAGTACCTTTCATACACCACATTGTACAAGAAGTACAAACATCATCAGTAGAATTAAAAGAAAAAAAAAACATCAAACAGTGCAAAAAATCAACACAAAATTCAAAAGGAGAACATAGAAAAACAAATTTAAAATCCCAGTCAGAAAAAGTGCACCATGTTGTATATTTAAGGTTACTTTAAGATATAATTTGCCATATTTCTAAATAGAAATAATACATTTGGCTAGATGAATACAGAATAACCTGCATTTGTATGATTTACACACAAGTGTTTTCTGTCCTAGCTGTAATCATGACACCGACCAGAGAGCTGGCCCTCCAGATTACCAAGGAGTGTAAGAAGTTCTCCAAACCACTTGGACTCAGGGTGGTGTGTGTATATGGGGGCACTGGAATAAGTGAGCAGGTGTGTGAGGTTTTTTTTTTTTTTTTTCTTCCAATAATTATTTGTGGTCATGGTGATTGGTCTGCTTGAAATGGAAATGCTGTGATCAGACCTGAGCAATATTGAAACAATAATTAACATATCTATTTAAAAGTTGTTGATGCTATTCAACATTTTTCACAGGCTGTTGTCATCCAAGTTTATCTGATTTCAGCACACTGCTACTCAGACGTAACTGTAACAGCCTTGTACTGGACAGCATGAAGACATTAACCTTTATATCTTTCTTTTTCACTGGGAAACAGATTGCAGAGCTGAAACGAGGAGCAGAAATCATAGTTTGCACACCAGGTCGAATGATTGACATGTTAGGCGCCAACAGTGGTGAGTTCATCCTTGATCTGGTCTGTTATGAGAAGTACTCTAGTCTTTGTTGGTTTGTTTTATTGTAACTAATTTACAATTGCATCTCAATAAATTAGAATATTATGCAGAAAAATTCATAATTTCATAAAAATAATGTAAACTGTTGTGTAATGAATATAAAATGGGACACGTTTTGCTCGTTTTAATGTTGATCAGTATGGCTTATAACTCATGAAAATCAGAAATCCAGAATCGTAGATTATTATAATATTTCATGGAATTGTGAGCAAATAATTTCAAATAGTATCAACATTAAATCAAAAAGTCTCTGAGTGTAACAAATATAAAATGACAGTTTACCTTTACCTAATTATGATCACAAATGATCTTTACCATATTCTAATTTCTATAGATGTATACCACTAGTATACTTAGTGGTGATTGATGGTTTGTGAACCTTTAGAATTTTCTATATTTCTGCATATATAACCTAAAACATCATCAGATTTTCTTTTTCAGAAGTCCTAAAAGTAGATAAAGAGAACCCATTGGAATAATGTTTTGTGGATGGATGAGACCAAAATAATTTTTTTTTGGTTTAAATGAAGTGTTATGTTTGGAGAAAGGAAAACACTGCATTCCAGCATAATAATCTTATCTCATTTGTGAAACGTGGTGGTGGTAGTATCAGATTTGGGACTGTTTTGCTGTATCTGGGCCAGGACGGCTTGCCATCATTGATGAAGCAATGAATTCTGAATTGCATCAGAGAATTCTAAAGGAAAATGTCAGGACATCTGTCCATGAACTGAATCTCAAGATTATTTGACATTATTCGGAATAACCTTTACTCGTTATTTTCATTATATTAGCAAGACACCCTAAGTACACAAGTAACACCAGACACTGAATGCAAAGGTTCACATACTTTTCTCTTTATCTACTTTTAGGACTTTACAAAATTATAAAGGGTTCACAAACTTTCAACCATTGCTGTAACTTGAAGGCTGAATCATATATTTATCAAATCAGGATTAGTCTTGACAGTGTGTCCAGTATGA
Organism: Crenuchus spilurus; assembly: GCA_036984385.1. Lineage (NCBI taxonomy): Eukaryota > Metazoa > Chordata > Actinopteri > Characiformes > Crenuchidae > Crenuchus > Crenuchus spilurus. The sequence continues at coordinate 15,494 of BRDA01035134.1, read as the reverse complement.
AGTTTCATGGGATTTTTAAAATCTTCTTTTAACTAAACTTTCAACATTATTTGACTATTTTGGAAAATATAACATCAAGGCTTATGAGGTGTTGCCTGAAGATAGACTCGGCTAAAGGTCAATGAAGCTCTGAGCACTGCCAGAAATTCACTCATCAGCTGGTGGTGATATTGTGCTAGGAACAACAACACAATAGTAAAAGTAATTTAGGTTGGCGCTGCGCAAGCGGCTGCCCTGCCAGCAGTGCTGGGACCTGAATTTCCCGCAAGGGATTAATAAAGTGTCTGTCTGTCTGTCTGTCTGTCTGTCTGATACTTGAAAATTTCTTAACATATTTTTATTACTCAATGCTGAAGATTTAGGCAAGGTTATAATAGTATATTTAATATGACACTGGAGAGTAATGGAGGGGAAGTAATTTAATTAATTAATTGAATTTGTGGTTCTAGGGCTGTCATGATTATTACAGTCTCCTGATTGTTTTCTTTTTTTACATAATTATAATTACGTATGCTGACCACAATTATCTGTCACAGTCACATGTTTAATTTGTATAATAACCCGGAGACAAGACATTCGTCTCTAATTTCTAATTGGCTGACAGTTGTTGTTTAATTCAATATAACAGTACAAATATGAGGTAGAGCAGGTAAGTTTAGTCACTGTTATATATCAGGGCTCTGTAAAGTTTGAATAGTAACCTTAAGAACTATAGTGAATAGCCATTAATTGACGACTTGTAATAGAGTAGCTTTCAAGTGCAGAGTTATTAGACTTACTTCTCAAATATCTGCTGAAAATTAAGATGTGTAATGTGCTAATCCATGACCTTAATGAGGCATTTGATTTCAAGTAATGAAACTGATTAATCAACTACACCAAAATTAGTGCATGTTGATGTTCTGTGAATGTTTCAGGAATAAGATACAGAGAAGTTGATCATTATTCAGGGCAGTCAGTTTTATAATTTTTAGTTTTGAGGGCAATTGTATTAACCTCAGTGTTAATATTATAGAGTTCCATTCTTGGATTTGTATATTTAGTACAAAAAAGTGCTTTAAAATTATTGATTAAACGTCTGTTCTTTAAAGATTAAAGGCTGTTGATTAACACTGTATTAAGTAATAAAGTTTGAGTCAAAAACGGGGAAAGTATTAATGGTTCACAATGAATGATTATGAATTCAGTTGAAAGTAGAAATCCTTTCTTTTCCACACATGCGTGGTAATCTCTAATTTGTGTTTTTCTAGGTGAAAAGCCGATCAGATAGTGCTTGATGCAGCTTCATCTTTTTAAATGTATGATGTGGCTGTAATGTGACTTTTAACAGGTTCTCCGTGCCCCTGAGATGGTACGCAAGAAATGGAAAACCAAAGAATTCTTCAAACAGTTCAGTCATTTCAGTGTTAGTGTGACTGGCTGTAATATTTCTTAATGTAATTGACTGTAAATAGTTTTAAGCCTCTAAGGCTTTGCTCCTTATCAAAACTGATGTTTTAGCAGTTTTCTATAATGGCATGTGTGTTTTGTGTTTGGATGTTTAGGCCGAGTCACTAACCTGCGAAGAGTGACGTATGTCGTGGTTGATGAAGCTGACCGAATGTTTGACATGGGTTTTGAGCCACAGGTTAGTCTCTTTTTAAGTGTACACTAACCAGTCACTTCATTAACAACACTTCCTAGTATCTGCACTTATTGTGTACAGTGAGTGGACGCAGTGTATAAAATCTTCAGTTGCTCTAACACACTGAGATTGATCCTCCAGCTCTGTGGTGGTGGTCATGAAGAAAGTGACTTTTCACCACTATGGCATGCTGTTGGTCACTTCATTCTGGATTGTATGTAAAGCTGAATGTAATTGCATTGGGTGTTTATCTATATGTCATAGAAAACAGATAAAAGTGATCATTTGGTAAAAAAGAAAAGCGGTTATCAGTTAATGTGTGTACTGTCCAGGTGATGCGTATAGTGGACAATGTCCGGCCAGATCGTCAGACTGTGATGTTTTCCGCCACCTTCCCAAGAGCTATGGAGGCCTTAGCCAGGAGGATCCTCACTAAACCTGTTGAAGTGCAAGTTGGAGGACGGAGTGTGGTGTGCTCAGATGTGGAACAACATGTGGTGAGCAGAGAGTGTTTTTTCCTTGATCTCCCTTCTTTTTGGGACTTAATTTTAAAGGTTTGTCATTCAATAGACCGTTCATCCACTGCAAAAACAGCACTGCTTGAAATAAGCCAAATATTCCTAATTGTGATCCATTTTTCTTGTTTTTAGAAAAAAATTCTGCCAGTGGGGTAAGCAAAGGTTGCTTGGCTAGAATTCTTATAACTAGCAAATGAGTCTAACTCATGTGTTTTTTAAATTAAACTAAATTGACAAGAATTAAAGAAAATTGTGCTTTTTACAAGCAAAAATAGCTTTTAAGAAATATTTTTTAAAAATGAGTGTAATGAACTCTTTAGAGTCATTAAAAACATTTCATAAATTGAAAATTTGTTTAAGTGGTCTTGTTCTTTAAATAAGAAAAATAATCTTATTCTGGAATTTCAACCAATCCATGGTCATACCCTGTAACTGGTAAATAAAGCTCAAGATGATCTGAAATATCTTATTAAGAAAAAAAATAGACAGATGTTCTTAGAATGAGCTTAATTTTCTTGTGCAAAATTTGCTTGTTAAGAATATTTTTTTTATAAAAAAAATTTTCTTTTCTGTTTTTACTTTCTTAATCATTTTTTGCAGTGTAACATTCTCTTGTTAATCACAAATCTGCATCTACAGGATGTGTTAAAGGTTTGGTTTACATATTGAATAGGTTTAGCCCACAAAAAGTAAAATACATTGTTTTTTTTTTTTGTTTTTTTTACATAAAATATCTCTCAAAATGTAACTTTTACTGTTTGATAATAGTGGCATTTTTCATTTTAAAAAGTTGTATACGCTGATGTCTCACAGCTGATATGTAGTGCATTTATGCTGACTATTTCAAGAGAATCATAATTTTATCTTTTTGTGTGTTTTTGTTAGATTGTAATTGAAGAGGACAAGAAATTCCTGAAGCTTCTCGAGATTCTTGGCCATTATCAGGAGAAGGGCTCCGTAATCATCTTTGTAGATAAACAGGAACATGCTGATGGCCTTCTCAAAGACCTCATGAAGGCTTCCTACCCCTGCATGTCACTGCATGGAGGTACGGTTCACCTTATGTCAGACTTAATATAATGAATTCCTTACTTTTTATTTACAAATAACGATGTTAATGTGGATGTTCTGTAGACTGACTTCTGACCTTCTCTGATTATTTTAATAGGTATTGACCAGTATGACAGGGACAGCATTATAAATGATTTTAAAAATGGAGCCTGTAGATTGATGGTGGCCACCTCTGTGGCGGCCAGAGGATTGGACGTGAAGCAGCTCATCCTGGTGATCAACTACAGCTGCCCTAACCACTACGAGGACTATGTGCATCGGGCTGGGCGCACAGGCAGAGCTGGCAATAAAGTAAGAAAGTCTAATGCCAATTGCAAACCGCTCTGAAATATGCTGAATATTCAGATTCACTGCAGGATGGGCCTTCTAAGATGGTAAAATGATCAATAAAATGTGGTGAATGGTAAACCTGCTGCTGTTCAGGGTTTGAAATGTCTTACTATGAAGTGCAAAGTCTTGCTTATTTAAAGTCCGTTCAGAAGATGTATTTATTTTGTAGTCATAATTAATACACATTTACATGCCTTCCATTCTAGAGTGATTTGTGTTGTTTTGATCAATTCTACCCTCTGCTGTCTTGCAGGGCTATGCTTACACATTCATCACTGATGAGCAGGCACGTTACGCTGGGGACATTATCAAAGCTCTGGAGCTTTCAGGTTCTCCAGTCCCTCCTGAGCTGGAGCAGCTGTGGGTCACTTTCAAAGAGCAGCAGAAGGCTGTAAGTACAAGTCTCTTCATTATTGCAATGAATGCAGTAGCACATTCTCAAGCTCTTCTGTATGTTATTTCCATAACCTTCCTCCTACAGAAAGTTCCTTTAGTTTTAAAGCTGGTGCACACTACATTATAATTGGGGTCATTTACTCCTCTCCACACTCCTGATTTTACAAGTTATGACCTACCCAAATGAGTCTGTAGTGCGGGGGGTGTATAATCCAATCTTTAGATCTCTGATCTTCTCCCAGTGCAATCAGGACTGCTTCTGGTTGAGAATCGTAAATATTAAACATGTTCAGTGCTTAGACACTGTATCCTGTGGGGTGGACACTGATTCTCTGCTGTAAAACATGACTTTGACATCATGCCTGAAAGACCATCAACCAATGAGAGCAGAGCTGAACTAAACTTGTCAGTGAGTGTTGGAGAAGTTGAATGCATGGCAACAAAATCATGAGTGAGGTGGAGTGTCTTTATAATGTGCGCTGTTATGGTTTCCTTCCTTTTCACAGCTTTTTTCTGAGCAGAAAGCTCTCAAAGCTAGCACTGATAGTTTCACTGTCATCTGCCATGTTTGTTTACATCTGGTTCACAATAATCTTTCACTGTTTTACTGCTAAACTGTGTGGTGTTTGATTCAGGGCAGATGGTACAGGTTGGAGGCCTTTGAGACTAGAATAACATCTGGCTAAAATCTATCTTGGTTCACCTTCTGAAGTGCTTTGAGTGAATCTGTTTCAGATATGTTTACACCTGTATGTTTATGTGGATAATCCTGAATTCCCAGAACATGACCAGGTGTTAACTGGGCCTTAGTCAGGACTGCCCGTCATTCTTTTCATTCTTCTAACAGGAAGGAAAAATCATCAAAAGCAGCAGCGGTTTCTCAGGCAAAGGCTTTAAGTTTGATGAGACTGAGCACGCTTTGGCTAATGAGAGAAAGAAGCTTCAGAAAGCCGCCCTTGGTCTTCATGACTCTGATGATGAGGACACGGCGCTGGATGTGAGTATTTACCAGCTGCATAAGAAGGCTCAGTTGTTTTGGCTTTTAGTAAGAATAAGTGTGAAATGTTCGCTATAATGAGGTGAAATGATCATCTTCAGTCTGTATTACCAGACTTAGTCCTCAGTAAAATAATCAAATCAAATTTATTTATAAAGCGCTTTTTACAACTGATGTCACAAAGCAGCTTTACAGGGTTAGTAATAACAAACACCAAATCATTAATCCCTAATCCCCGGTGAGCAAGCCAACGGCGACAGTGGCAAGGAAAAACTCCCTCAGAGCTGGAAGAAGAAACCTTGGGAGGAACCAGACTCACAGGGGGGACCCATCCTCCTCTGGTCTGCTAATTATAAGTTCTTAAGAAATCATAATCATATGTTGTAATGTTCAGGTGAACTGATATGGTGACAGTAGTGGGACAGGAATGATGATAATGGTAGCAATAATAACAGCCAGCAAAGTCCATATGAGCTCCAATGTGGGTAGTAGAGAAGGGCAACTGGAGCAGGTCACAGTAGTTGGTTGTTAGTGGACAGCTGGTCCAGGGAAGCATCATGCAGAGAATAGTAATCAATCTTCCATCAGCCTTGGACCGGACAGGTGGGCAATCACTCACTCTGACTTTAATTTCTGACTTCTTTTCAGTGAGTCTAACAGAATATGTATCAAGTTGGAGCTGTTTACAGAGAAAGTCCTTAAAGTGCTAAATTAACTTTATCAATATTGGAAAAAGAGTTAATCTGACACACTTGTCAGTTAACTTTACTAAAACAGTTTGAGCTTTAGTTATAATCCTCTGTATTTATCTATTGTACTCTACAGATTGATGAGCAGATTGAGAGCATGTTTAACTCCAAAAAGCGGGTGAAGGACCTGTCTGCTCCAGGTGCCGCTGCTAGTGCAGCTACACCTGGATTCACTGGGGCTGCTTCTACTACAAGTCTCACTGGCCTGGGCGCACCTTCAGCTGGAAACATCCAGAAACTGGAAATCGCCAAGAAACTGGCCCTAAAGATCAACGCTCAGAAGAATCTGGGTGCAGAAGCACAGGTTAGAGTGTGGCCAGTATATAAAATGTTAAAATATGAACAGGTTTTAACTTTTAAAGTAAATTCTCGGTCATAGATGCCACTGGAGATGGGAAAATGCTGTTTTTGTTCCAAACGAAGTAGAAACTGTGCCAAATCAATAAATGTAGATCAAATTAATTTGTGTTCATACTTTATTTTAAAAAAGGGAACGGTTATAAATTTTATATTCGTTTTACATAAAGTGGCATATTTCAAGCTGTTTTTTATATTTATGCTGTTTGAATAATTATTTACTTGGAACTCCAAATGAAATAGCCTACTAATGTGAGATTCTTCATTTCTGACTTCTAAGCTTTTCTTTGTGCAGATGATTTTGGTTTCTAACATTTAGCTTCCCAAACCAAAACTACACACTTTAGATAGTCTTGTATTTTCCTGATTTAACACCACGTCTTATTCCATCCTAATTTTTCCCGTCTCAACTGTTCGTTGTTTTGTTTTTTCTTTAATCATAGGATGTAATGCAACAAGCTACCAATGCCATTATGAGGGGTGGCACCATAATCGCCCCATCTGTCTCTGCCAAAACCATCGCTGAGCAGTTGGCTGAGAAGATCAATGCCAAGCTGAACTACACACCAGTGGAGAAGCTGGAGGAGGAGAGACAGGCTGCCGAACAGGCTGAGAGCATAAAGAGATACGAGGAGGAACTAGAGATCAATGACTTCCCTCAGGTTTTTAATACACATACAAATTCAGCTCTGCCTTTGACTGACTTACACAAACACACTTGGATCACAAATCTATTTTCTACAATAGATATTTCCTAACTTTGGAAATCCAGGGATTTATGTGAAGTTTATGAAGTAGTTGGCTGTTCTAGATGGCCATGATGTTGAAAAAGTGATGGAGTGTTCTAGGGCATTGTAATTAATAAACACATCAATAAAGGGTCATGTGAAAATACACAACAGGTGAAAGTGTTCATATTAAACATTACATTTCCAATATGATCAACATTATATGTTAATTTTTGCAGACTTTACAATCATTTGACTTTCTTATAACCATTTGTTGTTTTGCTGTGTAGACGGCCAGATGGAAGGTCACATCTAAGGAGGCTCTGCAGAGGATCGGCGAGTATTCTGAAGCTGCCATCACCATCCGAGGGACATACTTCCCACCAGGCAAAGAGCCAAAGGAAGGAGAGCGCAAGATTTATCTGGCTATCGAGAGTATGTCTCTTTCTCATCTTGTTGAAATGAAACAAAGTCACTCAGGAGCTTATCTCACAGGGAAAAAATATTGACTTCTAAACTTCTTAGCCATTAAAGCTTTCAGAGCAGTCACAGACATGTAATAATACACCACTAATGGACATAAGTCTGAAAATTGCTGTCATGCAGTGATTTTAAGCAATTATATTTCATCTGTCTGTTTGTTTATTACCAGTGGTGTACATCATAAGATAATTAAAGACTAGTAAAATATTCAGATCAGCAACAACATTAAAACCACTTGCCGGGTGAATACATTATCTAATTGCAGTGACATCTGTCATGGGTGGATATTTTAGGCAGTAAGTGGACATTCAGGATCAGGACAAATGGGCATAAATATACCATAGCAACCTGAGCAACACAATGTATCAAATTCTGATGGTTAGACAACTGGGTCAGAGCATCTCCAGGACAGAAGGACTTGCAGTGATGCACTTGGGAAGGCTGAGGTTATATAGAATATCTATATTCTCTCCTACACTGGCCTTCAAAAGAAGACCGCAGAGAAGAAGCATATTCCTCTCAGAAAATGTGCCTAATCACACATTTTTGCTCTACATTTTTAATTCAGTAATTGTGTTTTTAACATTTTTGGAAAAGACTGTAGAGGACTGTTCTAGTGCCTGATTATTTAATTATTTATTAAAATTAAAACACAGTATACTTCTTTATAGGTGCTAATGAGCTTGCAGTCCAGAAGGCAAAAGCAGAGATTACCAGACTTATCAAAGAAGAGCTTATTCGCTTGGTAAGTTTTTTCTTTCTGTCTCATTTTGTCAGTAATACTTTTAATTACTTCAGCATGGTCAAACAACTGTAAATTCTGATCTAATACATATTATTTATGTGAATTATTTATAGTTAAAAAGGTAGTTTAAAGATAAGTTCCACTGATTTCTCAAAAGGGATATGTGCTATTTAATTGTTTACATTTTAGCAAAGTCAGAGTCAAAATCTCAGTTGTAGTGATGGGAACCAGACATCTGAAATGCCTCTATAAGCTGCCTCACAGAAAAGTATTAGTTATGAAAGCACGTTCTGACGTCTGAGACAGGTTTTTTTTAGATGATATTTTGGACAAATTATTTATTATTTAAAATGCACTCATGGTAGAGATATACGTATATTGTGTTGTAAGGTATAATATTTACCAACTTAAATTTTTTTTTACATTTTTATTATTATATATATATATATATATATATATATATATATATATATATAATTATATTTCATTTTATTATTATATATAAAATCTCACAACAAATAAATAAAATAAAATAGTAAATAAAATGTGTGGATTGATGATGTAGGCAGTCTTGGTTTCTATCACCACTACTGTAAAGACATCAGTCATGTATTTCTCTAAAATGCTAATTTCTATTTAAGGTCTTTGTGTACACACTTTGTAATTAATTAAAGAATAGCTCAGTTATTTGATTACAATAAATTAATACTGCTAAAAAGTATTTTTGGTATACTTTACTAACTGTGTTTTTTATTCTCACCTTTCAGCAAAATTCATACCAACCTACAAGCAAAGGACGATACAAAGTTCTGTAGGAGATCCAAGAACTGCTGTCGTCATGTTTATTTTTGTCTTTATAGTACCATGATTTCAGAAATTGTTTTAGAAATGTTTTGTTAAACAGAAAACAAAAAAATTAATTTGTGCTTACTCTGATATTCCATTCTGTATGATTTAGTGTATTTTATTCTTTTGCTGTTGATATGGAGCTTTGCAGCAAAACTTTAGGAAAAACATCCAAACACCTTTGTGTTCTTTCCCTCAAAATGTACAAGATTTGTGTCTTCTCGGCATGTGGAGCTTCGATTGTGTTTTACAAATAAAAACATTTTTAAACAGAGTGGTGTGAAGGTGTAATTATAATATTGTTTTTTTTTTTTTTTTTAAATCTGAAACAGCATTAAAATGAACAAATATTGTTTTCTGTAAATAAATCGGTGTATGTCCAAATTGACAAATGTATAAATATCACTAGGGACCAAATCTTAAGTCTCAAAAGAAAAAGTAATTTTCAATCACTCTGGGTATAATTTTGAGCCTCATTTCATATTGGTCCTGTCCTCAGTGTTATCCTCCTACTAGTAGCCTCTGACTGCTGAGTTAATGATGTTGGGTGTTGTGCAGGGTCTTCTGGGGAGTTTATTCAAACATTTATAACAGAAGCTGCAGCAAAAGTAATGAATGATGTATACTGCTGGAGGAAGGCTTAAAGTATATACATATGTGTGTGAAAGCCTGGGCTTTGAGCTTGAGCTAGACTGTATTAGGAATGAATTTGGTTTGGGGTCCGTTTGGGTTAAATCCTTAATTAGATTTTATATATTGGGGTTATATTTGGTCAATTGAATTAGTTTGATTTTGTATGCAAGTATGCAAATCATAGACTGTACACCAATCAGCCATAACATTATAACCACCTCTCCACTCATTGTCCATTTTAGCTCCACTGACCATACAGGTGCACTTTGTAGTTCTGCAATTACAGACTGTAGTCCGTGTGTTTCTCTGTATACTTTAATCACCCTGTTCTTCAATGGTCAGAACCCCCACAGAGCAGGTGGATCATTTTCAGTGACATTGACGTGGTGGTGGTGGTGTTAGAGTGGTTCAGACACAGGAGAGCTGCTGATGTTTTGGAACAGCTGTGTCCCTGCTGACGTGAAAATAGTGCACCAACCAGCCAACAGTGTCCTGTGGACAGTGAATGGACTCAGTGTTTAAAATCTCCAGCAACTAACGCACCACCACCACGTCAGTGTCACTCCTGCTTTGTGGGTTCCTGATAATTTGAAGAACAAGGTAAACAGAGAAACGACTACAGTCTGTACAAAGTTCCTTTATGGTCAGTGCAGCTGTACAAATGAACAGTAAGTGTGGAGGAGGCTGTAATGTTATCCCTGATCGGTGTATGTGGTAGATGTGTATAAATAATGATGGCGCAGAAGAAGCCCTTTTATTTGGGCGTAATGCGCATGCGCAGACCTGATTATTAATGTTTAATGTGAATGGCTGCCTTTCTGCTCTCCAGTCTGTCTGTCTGTCTGCCTGTCTTCGTACACAGACCCGCTGTGAAGCCGCAGGAGGAGAGCAGCAGGCCGGGTTATTTTTACCGGACGGACCGCAGGACGTTTTGCACCGGGCTGACCGAGAGCAGAACATGAATCTGCTGTAGTTCTGAGGATGGGCCGGATTTTTGTCTTTAACCCTTTACACCCCGCCTTCTGCAATCAGACAAGGTACCGTCCACAGTCCTGCAGGGCACGGCTGCAGTCAGTACTGTGGTTCTGTGTTGTTTTGGGTTTGGGTCTGTGTTCCTCCTGTAGCTCAGAAAACGCCTTTGACAGTCCATTTAAGACCAGAACAAAGACGGTCTTTGTGTTGGGTCAGTACTGATGGGCTCGGTCCAGTGTGGAGGACTATAAACAGTATTTACTTTGTCAGTAACATCTGTGTGTACAGATGGAGCTGTTAACACGGTTATTGATTTACTAATAACTGTTTAATGTCCTGTCTTTATTACTCATAACTATACTGCATTATCACTAATATACAGACTAAAATCAAAACACATACAGGAATACTAAAACAGCGTTTGTGACAATGCTATTTCCTCCTGTAGTGTTACTGTACTACTATTATTACAGCAGTACAGTACTATAGAATACTACAGGATACTACAGTTATAGATTATGATAGGACAATATTATGGTATACTAGAGAATACTGCAATGTAGATCACAATAGGGCAGTACTATAGTAAACTACAGTTATAGATTACAATGGACAGTACTATAGTAAACTACAGTTATAGATCACAATAGGACAGTACTATAGTAAACTACAGTTATAGATCACAATAGGACAGTACTATAGTAAACTACAGTTAGAGATCACAATAGGACAATACTATAGTAAACTACAGTTATAGATCACAATGGACAGTACTATAATAAACTACAGTTATAGATTACAATAGGACAGTACTATAGTAAACTACAGTTATAGATCACAATAGGACAGTACTATAGTAAACTACAGTTATAGATTACAATAGGACAGTACTATATTAAACTACAGTTATAGATCACAATAGGACAGTACTATATTAAACTACAGTTATAGATTACAATAGGACAGTCCTACATTAAACTACAGTTATAGATCACAATAGGACAGTACTATAGTAAACTACAGTTATAGATCACAATAGGACAGTACTATAGTAATCTACAGTTATAGATCACAATAGGACAGTACTATAGTAATCTACAGTTATAGATCACAATAGGACAGTACTATAGTAAACTACAGTTATAGATCACAATAGGACAGAACTATAGTAAACTACAGTTATAGATCACAATAGGACAGAACTATAGTAAACTACAGTTATAGATCACAGTAGGACAGTACTATAGTATTCTACAGGATGCTACAGTTATAGGTTGCATTAGGACAGTACTTTAGGATACTATTGGTTACAATAGGACAATACTCTGTATTATAATAATATATTACAGGATACCGTAATTAAAGATTACAGTGTGACAGAGTTATATTATACTACAGGATACTGATTATAATTATTGATTACAATAGGACAGCACTCTGTTATACTACATGATACTACAGTTATTTTTAATTTTTTAAATTTTTGCCAATTTTATCCCCTTCCCAATATAGTTGTGGCTAGTTAGCCCATCCCATTCGTTAAGACTCTCCCCATCACTTTTGCAATGTACCTGACTGTAGGAGGGTGAAGACAAGCACAAGCCTCCTCCGCTGTGTGTGATGCCAGCCTTTAAAGTATTGGCCAATGGTTCAGTATCACTATCATAAAAATAAAAAGCACTATCTCTGATTATTGACCTACTATGCATTTATGTTTTATGCTTCTCTGATTGTGTAGATGATGCGCCAGGTTGCCAGCACCAGTACTGATTACTGCATGAGCGGCAGGTCCTCCTGCTTGGCTGACGATGTCCGGCACCCATCCGGTCACTTCGAGCTGTGTTCAGCTCACGCAAACAAGTTCTATCCGTCTTCTCCTCCTCCATCCCTTCAGATGCCATTAGTGCATCTCACAGCATCCTCTCAAGCAACCAAACCCATATCCTGCCAGAGGCAGCCCAACCCGGCCCAGTCACGACCCCAGGCTCGAACGGCCCTGAAAGCAAATGAGAAACCTGAGGACTCTAAGAAAAAGAAAAACACAGGCAGATCAGGCAAACGTGGAAGGCCGGTAGGGACCACAAAACTAGCTGGTTACAGAACCAGCACCGGAAGGCCGCTAGGCACCACTAAAGCAGCTGGGTTCAAAACCAGCCCTGGGAGGCCACTTGGCACCACAAGAGCTGCAGGATACAAGGTCAGCCCTGGGCGGCCCCCCGGCAGTATAAAGGCTCTGTCTCGCCTTAACAAACTGGCGTATGGAGCGAGCAGTGGAGCTGCGTTTCCCTACAGCATCACCCATAAAGGAGTAGCCTGTGAAACACCCGGCAAAGAGCAAGAGGCTAGCGAGTAAGTTACATTTTTACGTTACATGTTTTCACATTATGTTTAAGAACAGGTGGGTGGAGTTGCTTCAATTCAATGAAAAGTGATCAAAATCCTCATAGTCTACATGACAGCTGTCTCTGCAACAACACAGGCAGTTATTACATCCATAAAAAACACAGAAATGTGAAGACTAGTTTATTCAGGCTGTTCAGGTAACTATGCATATGCATAGCTCCACAACAGTGGTGGAGGGGTCAGGACGTTCCCCAGCAAGCTGATTGGCTTGTTTTGTTGACGGTCAGTAGTTTACATGAATCAGATGCTATGTTGAGCATTACGGGCTTTTTTATCCATTTCTTTTCATGACTGATTTGTTTCCTTCTATTATATAATCTCTGCTTTTTGAATAATTGTTCAACTACCGTATAAGTAAAAATCTATTCTTCTGTTTACGAGATTAATTTGGCCAAAATAAAATGAATAAAATGTGCCCAGTCTCAAAGCAGTACAGGGGCCGACATGACAGAATAAAATTAACACAAGAAGAGAATTGAGAAGTAAATGTTATGGAATTAAGTATAAAAGCAGATTACTTTAATATAAAAAAATAAGAATTATCATTTGAAAATACACAGCAATATACAAAATTCATTAAAAAATCTGAATAATTTTTTAATCAGAATAAAATCAGATTTATTGGCAAAGTATGTTGACACACACAATTAATTAGTTTCCAGCCTCGGGTATTATATATCAAATATACAGATAATGTACATATAATTTAAAGACACATAATCAAGGGTGGTCTTTGCTTTAGATAAAAGTCGGCAGTCATGGGGCCCGTGAGCCAAGAGCCAAGTACAAATCACTTGGACCTATTTTAAATTACATTTACATCTGAAAAATGCTATAAATGGTTAATTCTGCTGTTCCATGTTGTGGCGCCACAGAGCAGACTAATGTTAGCAAAGTAATTAAACCACAGATACAGTGCAGAGAAGCAGTAAATGAATGTTTTCCAAACAGTAAAAACAAGACTGTAGCTAGTAATGCATCCTTAAATAATACTTCAACGATGGAGACTAATAATGTGCATTTAGGGGCCCCATTTTTGTCTTTTTGACCTAAAATCTGTAAACTTGCGCAGTCAGTGTCCTCACTGCTGGTCTCTGAGAAGAATAATATCTCTCAGTCTACCAATGTTTAAATGAGACAGATTATTTTCAGTTCCAGTAAAGCTTTATTAGCTGATTAAATCTCAGCATCACATTAGCAAGCATCCATTAGGGCACAGACGTAATTGGACCTAATTCACACTGACAGCCAAGTAGAGTCATTGTAGAGTCAGTGTAGAGTCAGTGTTATCAGTGTAGCCCAATTAAGACCAATTTGCCTAATATCTCCTATTCTGATTAATGCTGTTTATTGAGGTTGTTTATGGACTAATATCTGTAATATATTATCTATCTATCTATCTATCTATCTATCTATGTATCTATGTATCTATCTGTCTGTCTGTCTGTATGTATGTATGTATGTATGTATGTATGTCTGTCTGTCTGTCTGTCTGTCTGTCTGTATGTATGTATGTATATATAATGTAGTGATTGGTAAAGTTTTTTGACGTTTATAGATTAATATCTCTTATCCTAGTGATCTAGAGTTTACTGTTCTTGTTTATGGACAATTTTCTCCTGTTCTACTGATTATGCCTATAAACTCAGTGTCAGCATCAAATCTGAGCTAATAACTGATTTCATCTGTAAAAAGTCATAACAAGCTGATATCATTAGATGTTGTATGTTTTGTATGCTTTTGTCCAGGACACCAAAGATGGCTCTCGTGTCCTCAGTTCCTCAGTTTCTGGTCAGCGGCTTCCCCTCAGCAAGAAGTCAGAAGTCTCCGACTCCGAGCACAATGTCGTCCTCGGAGGCCCGTCCTCAGTCCGAGCTGTGTCCAGGCGAAAGACAGTCGAACAGTGTTGTGGCGTTGCCGCTGCATGCTGCCGTCCCTCCTTACTCATAAAGTCACAGTCTTCACACCTGAGGACCAGCAGGACACCTGTCCATCCGTAATGTCACTTCATTTCTTCCAGTTTGGACCAGCCGTTGTCCGGATGGGCTGATACCCACACCGTCACCTCATGATAAAGAGTGGTTGTGAGTTCTGAACTGAAGATGACGTGTTTACACAGTAAACGTGTGAGCTTGTCTCTTCCTGTCAGCTGTTTTTTGATCACATGAAACTTCACATCTTCCTTTGGAGGGTTTGTAGTGAGATTTGAGTGTTCAGTAGTTCTTGTTCATGTTTGTAATTACAGCATGATGATAATGACAGTTTTAATAAGTGCAATATTTTTACTGTCGTTCAGTAAGGTTGTATTTAGTAACGTGGCATCACCCCACCAAAGACTTTTATAACAATCTGTCATTGGGTCATTCAGTACCATGTACACCCCCTATAAAAAACTAGACTTTACACTCGACAACACTGCAATAACTAAGACATCACTATTACAGAGGACAGTGATTTATTTCCACGATCTGTCCTCACTCAGCCAAGCTTAGTAATGCAGTTTAATATACATCTACAGTCTTCTTCTAATGTTTGTGCACCCCTGCTTTAAACTATATGTTTGATTGATTTTCTAAATGAACATAAGTTAACACATCTTCTACAGAGAACAAACTTTCTGTACTTAACAGCACAGTAACTGT
>BRDA01035131.1:0-11748 GCA_036984385.1 Crenuchus spilurus | reverse complement strand
AGAGAGAGAGCGAGAGAGAGAGAGAGTAAAGTAAAGGAGGAGTACAAACAAGCCGTTCTGTTGGACTGCATTTTAGGATGACTAGTCTTCGATTCTCAGGGGCTCCACGGCCTCTTGCTTTTCCTCTTCTCTGCTAATTTATTGCAGATAAAGTCATTGATTGCACTGAAGAACTTCTTATCGCCTCTCCCAGAAGCAAGATAGTAAGTATATGTGTGTGCATCTGCTCTTGCGTCTCATCCGAGAATAGATCAACATCCACAACATCCCCCTGGATAAAGCCTCACACTTTATGTCTAGGAAAAGTCATCTTTCTAGACTGCAGTGCTGACAGTGACAGCCAGACGTGTTAGCCTTGCCTCTGGCACTGTTGCCTTTTCGCCTTCGATTGTGGCCTTTGGCAAATGCAAACCTTAAGATCCACACCAAAGCAGCTGTCTATCATGCAGTGTATGTCTCCAGCCTGTTGAACAGATCTGAGGCTTGGACTCCTGCAGACCTGTCACACACACTGCCCGCAGCCCGCTTGGGGAAACGACTGGCGACTGGAAGACACACATTTACCACCTCCGAACACAGCCAGATCAGAGTTAAATGCAAGCCCATAGGCAAGTCTGCATAGCCAAGACACGTAATCCCCATGCCTGCAGCATGCCAAATAAAGCGTAGCTAAAGATCTGCAGGGGGTCAAGAAAGCACTGTAAGAAATACAGTAAAACCAACCTCTATACCACGGTGTGCAATATCAAAGCTGAAATACAGTAACTGGCAGAAGGTGGATATAACCAGTACTGCTACATCCTGTAAAACTCCCCGTAACAATGAAGAACAGAATGTACTGTAGCAACCTTGTTAGACAAAGGCACAAAGACCACAAACTACCTTCAAAAATGATTTAATGAGCTACAGCTACACACCGTGCTTTTAAGAACAAGATGCAGTAGAACATGAATTGCCACCCCAACACTAGCTACTCATAAAGAATTCCTTAAGGAATCACTGCAGTATTTTTGATACATGAAAACAGGCACCAGCTCCACACATCAGTAAAATAAAAGTGATTATTATTGCATGGCACTTATAAAAGTAATTATTGCTTTATGACACAGTCCTTCCATGAAGCCATAATCATCCACTGGATGTTGTCCCTAAGATCTTCTTATAACATCCTACCAAAGTCTGACAAAGCTTGCAGTTTGACCTGATTGGTCAAATTCAAATTAGTTAGAGAAAATATAATTAATGAATTACCTTTACAAAATACAGTGAAGGAAATAATTATTTGATCTCTTGCTAATTTTGTAAGTTTGCCCACTGACAAAGATATGAACAGTCTATAATTTTAAGGGTAGGTTTATTTTAACAGTGAGAGATAGAGTACCATAAAGTATGAATATTTGTATAAAATATGTACCGGTATATACATTGTATAATATATTTGTCTATTTTAACTACATATTGTCTATTATAAACATTGTCTTTAATGCAGGTATCAAGTTGATTAGGAGCATCTACACAGTAAATATGTCAGTGTTAAATCAACACTATTAGAGTTAAATTAACACTGAGGGTGTCAAAATGTAACACTCTCAGTGTTAATTTAACTCCAATAGTGTTGATTTAACACTGGCAGATTTGCTGTGTAACTGGTCTGTAGGAGTCAGAACTCCTACTGTTTGGTAGGAGATCAAATACAGTGGTAACCCTACTTACGAGCATCCCTACTAATGAGTATTCCAGGTAATGAGTTGAGATCTCTGAATATTTTTGTTCCAGCTAACAAGTAATTTCTTCAAGTATGCCAAACCGGTAGGGGCGCTGCGGTAGAAGAGGAGGTCAGTCAATACCTTTGACCGCTGTCAAGTGAAAGTGAAAGTGCTAGTGAAAGCAACGCAATGGTAGGAAAAGGTAGTGAACAAGAAAGTTAGATATATTTTACTTTTACTTTTCATATGATAAGTGTAACCATAGAGCCGCCAGCCTACACAAGCACCATCGGTCTCCCTCTCATTAGCTGCCAGCCTACACGAGTGTTGTCGTCGTCTTGTTTATTTAAAAAAAAAAACATATAAACACATTATTTACATATTAAACTATACTGTATATTGGCCGGCTGACACGGATTAATCAGTTTTACATGTATTCTTATGGGGAAAATGCATCCAGCTAACGAGCAAACCAGCTAACGAGCTCGGCTCCTGCACAGATTAAACTCGTAAGTAGGGTTACCACTGTACTCATTTCTCTCTGCAAAATGCAAATAAATTTAAATATTTTATACAATGTAATTTTCTGAATTTTCATTTTTTGTTTCCGCCACTGTATAATAATTCTTATTTTTCCCATTTTATTTTTATTACTTTTATTGTTTATTGGAATGGTTTGATTAAATATCATGTTTACACACATTTCATCTTATCGCAAATGTAGTTGATCATTCAAGATATGACTTATTTAGTTTAGTCTGTTGTAAGAAACAATGTAATTGCTTTTATTATTTTTATATTCATTTGCACATTCCTAAACAAATTTGCATCTTTACCCAAACAATGTATAGCTTTAATATGAATGAAGATATGGTGATAAAATTTTGATGAAATATATCTGTCTGTGTGAAAAAGACTGAGATGTTATAATGTGCTGAAAATATCCAGCATGCACTTCTTTTCTCCTGGTCACGTGGTGACGAGGTCTGCAGAGAGACATGCTGTTTTTGGCAGCTTTCTTTTTCTGCTGTGTCTTCTCAATCGAGTTCATTATCCAGTACGTTCACACCATGAACACTACCTCCTGTCCTGTGCACTCATACATTAAGCATGGATCACTGCATAATTCTCAGGATGAAATAAGCACCATCCTGTGATGCATCCACGATAACTGAGGGTTTTCATATCTCATTACCGCTGTAGGCAACTGATTGAGACATCTGGATGGGCGCCGGCCTCCACTCCAACAGCTGCAGATATTATTCATCAGAAATTAACACCCATCTACCTGCACTGTAATCATGCCTGTCAGTCACACAGAGGTTTTTTTATTCCAACTATCTTTTGTCATAGCCCCTTAAAGTTATACATTAATATTTGGGTAAAGAAGCAAATAAAACACCCTGTACTTGCTACTACACTGCTAAAAAAAATAAAGGGAACACTTAAACAACACAATGTAACTCCAAGTCAACCACACTTCTGTGAAACCAACCTGTCCAGTTAGGAAGCAACACTGATTATGAATCACTTTTACCTGCTGTTGTGCAAATGGAACAGACAACAGGTAGAAAGGAGAGACAATTAGCAAGACAACCCCTATAAAGGAGTGGTTCTACAGGTGGTGACCACAGACCTTTTCTCTGTTCTCATCCTTTCTGGCTGATGTTTTGGTCACTTTTGCATTTTGTCAGTTCTCTCACCATAGAGGTAGCATGAGGTGATGTCTACAACCACAGAAGTTGCTCAGGTAGTGCAGCTCATCCAGGATGGCATATCAATGTGAGCTGTGGCAAGAAGGTTTGCTGTGTCCAGAGCATGGAGCAGATACCAGGAGACAGGCCAGTACACCAGGAGACATGGAGGAGGCCGTAGGAGGGCAACAACCCAGCAGCAGGACCGCTACCTCCTCCTTTGTGCAAGGAGGAACAGGAGGAGCAGAGCCAGAGCCCTGCAAAATGACCTCCAGCAGGCCACTAATATCCATGTTTCTGCTCAAACTGTCAGAAACAGACTCCATGAGGGTGGTATGAGATTTTGAGTATGATTCCAAATCCAGACCTCCAAGGGGTAATAATTTTGATTTACATTGATCATTTTTATGTTATTTTGTTCTCAACACATTCCACTATGTGATAAATAAAGATTTTCAACTGGAATATTTTATTCACTGAGATCTAGGATGTTATTTTAGTGTTCCCTTTATTTTTTTGAGCAGTGTATAATACTGCATTCACAAATATTACTTATACTCAGTACTGCACTGGTCAGTGTTTCAGTCTGCTGAGCCTACAGATCCCATCCTTTGTATTTATAGTATCTATCATATGACATATATCTTTCATATTTTTTTACTGCATAGTTTGCACTATGCTGTGTTCCTCCAAGGTCCCGAAGGAGCACTGCTGCTAATAAGCACAAGAATGCACACTAAATAATCCTGATGTTTCTGTCAACATACATGACCAAAATCTCTCTAAATCCCTTCAAACTGCATCCAGATCTTAATTAAGTCTCACAGACTAGTCAGTGTGTTTTAAGGGCCAGTAAGACTCACTGTGAGCTTCAAAAAATAGTAAAAATTCATTTAACTGAAGAACAACATCTTAGTAAACAAACAGAAAGAAAGTAAGAAGCTTGACTGTGATCCAGTTCCAAAATATGGAGGAATCTGAAACAAGATCAAACCACAGACCAGTCATACTGTGTTTTCAAAACATACTGATGAGTGTGTGAGACCGTAACTAAGATCTGGATTCATTGTGAGTGGGCTTAGAGTTTTTGATGATGTATTTTTATGGTGTTTGGAAACAATGTTAGTCCTGATCTGTTCTAGTTCTAAACTAAATCGGCAAACTCCAGGGCTGATCGATCAGAAAGTGGAAAAATATAAAAAAAAAATACTTTTTGTTTTAAATTCCTTAAGAGACAAGAAGCCCCTGAGGTAGACCCACGAATTTCTCAAGTCCATCTGCACTATTCAATGTCTTTCTTTCTTTTTTATCTTTGCTAAGAAAGGCTGTTAACTTCTTGTAAGCAATCTTCAATCTTCAGAAAACTTTCAGAAACTCAACAGCTCCAAACTCAGAGCAGGACTAGTAATAGAGATGAATCTAATAAAAGCCAGAAGCCAGTACAAAAGCCAGTTTTTCAGTGCTAAGTTACTACACACACACACACACACACACACAAACGCAAACACACACACGCACACAAACCCAAACACACACAAAACGCAAACTAACACAGATACACACACACACACATATCCAAATACATACACACACATATACACACACACACACACACACACACACACACATCCAAACACACACACACACACACACACACACACACACAAAAGTTTGTTTCTGTGAATTGTGGGTACATTAGTGCATCTAATGCAAAATGTGAATATTTTGAAAATAATCATTTGTGTTCATAATTTAATTCCAAACATTAAACCATCATATATTTTATATTCATTATACATAAACTGACATATCAAGTCATTGTTAATGTTGATCCTGTAAATAGTAAATAACTGTAAATGGATTCCTGCATTTCTCATTTTCATGAGCTATAAGAAATACTGATCAACATTACAAGAAATAAAAAAGGCTTAAAACATCAATTTTAAGTGTGTAATGAAGACAAAATATGTGACAATTTTGAATTAAATTGTGAACAACAACAAACTTAACAATAATCAAATTTTTGGATGTGGATGTCAGCGTGTGTAGAAGCAGGAGGAGTCGTAAGACAGCGGGATCCACAAAACAAGACTTTATTAACAAAAAGCAACCTAAACAGACTGTGGCTAAACAAACAGGTCCTGGTAGACATTTAACAACCTGGTTGATGTACATCTATAACAAGGTTGACGTGCAATGAAGAACGAGGACTGGGACACTGAGGGATGACTTTATAGAAACAATAATTAACAAGAAATTAAACGGAAGGGCTGTGATTGGACAAGACACAGGTGCTTACAATGAGACTTGACGAGAACGGGGACATGATTTGGATGTAAACACAAGCACTTGTGGAGACAAAACCAGATATGAGGAAGCATAACCAAACCCAGAGCATGTGACAGGGCAGAGGCGGGGCTAGGGATTCAGCAGCAGAGGGAAGGTCACAGTAGTACCGAAGACTTCCTTAATTATCTGAACACACACACACACATTCTCTGCATGGGGTGACATGATCTCAAGCAACACTAATAACATCCATACCTCCAAAAGATATGAGAGCTTCCATTAGACAGCAGGAGGTACAGTGAAACTCACTGGGCTCAACAGGCTTGGATTAAAAAGTGAACTGTAGTGTAGTACATTAGGGAAGAGGTCCCTCAGAAATCTGTACAGTTCCCAAACATGTGGAATGTCACTGCATCTAAATATCAGTGAAAACCAAGGTTATAATATAGTGCTGTGTTCTCAAACTGAGTTCTGATTTCATGACCATGACATTTTCTTAATTTTTATATAAAAATGTAGTATACTGCTAAACGAAATATACCATTCACTCTCCAGTTCACATAGTTCATATACTGAAACTAAACTTTAAAACATTGGATTAAATGTTTTCATGATGTCACTGTTATCATATGATGACACACTAACATATGTCCACTCATTCAGCTTCCCTCATTCACACTGAAGTGCTTTATCTCAGACTGGTTCATGAATG
The DNA here is from genome assembly GCA_036984385.1 of Crenuchus spilurus. NCBI lineage: Eukaryota > Metazoa > Chordata > Actinopteri > Characiformes > Crenuchidae > Crenuchus > Crenuchus spilurus. The sequence continues at coordinate 5,347 of BRDA01035131.1, read as the reverse complement.
AGACACAATACAGGATATCCAATCAGAACAAAGATTATTTACATATATTAGTCTTAAAGATACAGTCATAAAACAGCCTGTTATTATAAGGGATAAATAGATGTTGGAAAATGGTCATGTTTGTATGGATACCTTTATGCTAACAGTTAATTATGGTTATGAACCCATAAAACATATCTTTGTTGATCTTTGCTGGTTGACCACTCCTGAGGAAGATAACAATGGTCTTGAATTTCCTCCATTTATACACAATCTGTCTGACTGTGGATTGGTGCAGTCCAAACTCTTTAGAGATGGTTTTGTAACCTTTTCCAGCCTGATGAGCATCAACAGCTCTTTTTCTGAGGTCCTCAGAAATCAGCTTTGTTTGTGCCATCATACACTTCTACAAACATGATGTGAAGTGCAGACTTTGATAGATCAATGTTCTTTAAATAAAACAGGGTGCCCACTCACACCTGATTGTCATCCCAATGATTGAAAACACCTGACTCTAATTTCACCTTCAAACTAACTGCTAATCCTAGAGGTTCAGAAACTTTTCCCTCTCACAAATATGTCATATTGGATCATTTTCCTCAATAAAAAAATGACCAAGTCTGATATTTGTGTCTCATTTGACTATATGGGTTCTCTTTATCTACTTTTAGGACTTGTGTGAACATCTGATGATGTTTTAGGTCATATTTATGCAGAAATGTAGAACATTCTAAAGGGTTCACAAACTTTCAAGAACCACTGTATATCAGCTTAACCAGACTATAGCACAAATGCTGTTTCTCAGAATAATACAAAAATATTTTTAATAGAATTCAATTTTAAAATTAATTCTATTACAATAAACAGTCACAGGCTTGAAAGGCTGACATCAAAAACGTCTGTGATACATAAAGCATCTTGGCTGAACCCTCATCTCTCTCTCTATTTCTCTCACTTTGTGTTTTGTGTTTCTCCTACATCCGCTAACTGCTTTCCACATGTTCAGTTTTCTTGTCATGTTGTCTTTGTTATTCATGCTTTTCTGCATTTATTCTCTCTCTTTCTCTTTGTCTCTCTCTCCTTCTGATGTGGAAGGATAAGACAGGGGTGAGAACAGTGTGACATCATCTGTCTGCTTCGTTAAGACAAGTAGACAGACAGAAAGTCATTAACAGATCTGCAGAGGCAGATATACTTACACCCACATCTCTCTCTCTCTCTCTCTCTCTCTCTCTCTCACACACACACACACACACACAGTCAGGTCGGGTGGTGTGTCACCCCACTCTGGAGCCTGAGTGTGCATTCGGTTGCTGTAGATGTGGAGTGTGTAAGCCATGAGCTCACTTGTGTTCTGATTGGTTAGGACATAAGCGGCATTCTGGAATTAGAGTGAGTCAGAGAGAGCTGTTCCGTACTCCAGGAAACATCTGCTGTCCTACCTAACATGCAACCCAGCATATGTGTGCGTGCATGTGTTTTTCTTGCATTATGCTGTGGTCAGCTAGACCAATAACAATGATATGCAGACTATAAAACAAGATGGTAAACGTGTCACTTTTAGCTGACATGGACAGAGCTGATAAGGCAGAGACTAGCTGGTGAGGGTAAGGTTACAGCTAGAGTAGGACTTAGGGTAAGGTTAGGGATAGAATTAGGGTTAAGGTAAGTTTAAGGTTAGTAGAGTTGGGATATGATTAGGAGTCTGGTAAGGATAGGGCAAGGGTAAGGTTAAAATTAGGTTTCAGGTATGGGTTACAACAACGGTGACACACAGAGGAGATTTTATAGGGGCCAAATTAGAAACAAATTAGGGAACAGACCTGAACAATGATGTGACATCTCAGAGGGGTGGAGACATGATACAGGATGGACATGTGGAGAAGGAAAACAGAGGCACCAAGCAGGAAAAGAACAGGGAGATGGGTGAGGCCCAGGTAGGGGCGTGACATACAGATACAGTATAAAGAGTGTAGAAATTCTCCCTGGATTGCTGTCACATTTAAGGAAAACCCAGAGCTGAAAGCCACTGGGTTGGACTCAAAATGCAAAAAGGATCATGGCAACAAGGAAAAAAAAAACTGAAGATGCCATGACCGAAATTTGAACCAGCAGAAATTAAAAGTACGTGCATATACCTTTTTTATACCATAAAAAATACTGTATGCTTTATATTATTTCACAAACTAGAAGTGTTACAGAAATCCTTGGTATTTTAGTACAACTGTTGCACATTGGCAACAAAATAATACTGTTTTTTTTGTTTTGTTTTGTTTTTTTGTTTGTCAAATTTTATGACTGATACATTATCAGATATCAATCATCATTATCATCAATCTTCTAAAAAATAGGATAAAAATGTTTTTTCTAAAAAACGTGATTCTTTCCGTAGGGTTGTCCTTCATATTATTTTTTACTTATTTACTATATGTTGACATTTGACCACTGAGTTGAACCACTGAGTTGAACAGTTGTATTATAGATATGTTAATGCACATAATGTGCATCAGTAGAATGTTTTTTTTTTATAATAATAATAAATTTAATTAATTTATTTTCATTTTCACCAACACAGGATGATCACAATATTTTTATTAATTAATTTATCACATTTATTATCTTTATTAACTTTTTAGTTCCAACTTTAGTGTCTTGATATTTATATTTATTTTTCAAGCCATCAATATTTTGCTCTTGAAAACTATAATTAGTTTCAAATTTTCAGAGGCAGTAACAGAATGAGAGAGAGAGAGAGAGAGAGAGAGAGAGAGAGAGAGAGAGAGAGAGAGAGAGAGAGAGAGAGAGAGAGAGAGAGAGGCAATAGAATATCTGAATTCAGAAGAGAAAATTTAAATTTAAATTTTCATCTTCATCTTAGGTTTCCTCCTGCATTAACTCTTACATCTTTCACTCTTCAAAAACAGAATCTTCAACACACCCAAACTTCTAATTTTACACACATACACATACAGTCTGGTGTGGTATTACTATATTTGTGAGGACATTATACTGATGCATATACTGAGTAGTACTGAGCCTACACCTAAACCCTAAACTTACCCTTACTCTCTGTAGGATCAGTTTTTGTGAGGTTGAGCAAAATAGTTCATCTTTTATACATTTTAACAGCATTTCCATTATGATGAAGACACCTGATCTGCCCAAAGAGAAAAGCCACACACACACATACACTGTATCAGTAGTGTGACAGCTTAAACTGGTACACTCTCAGCAAATGCCAGAAAGAGCTGAGAAACGGAGCCCTGTTAGTGCAAGGCTGTATGTGCGGATGCTCAGAGAATACAGAAACACCTGTGTCCTCTCATCTTCTAAAATATTCATCTCGCTTTCAGTTCACCACTAACATTCTGAACATCTTCAAACATGATATTGTAATTCTGATTAATCTGAAACTCTCTGCTTTCTCACAAACGTTATGGACAGATAAGAGCTCGGAGTCTAAGGCTATTTGAACTCTTATCACTATTCAAACATCACTCATTATCTTTTACCAGACAGAATTCAAAAGATTCCAGGACAGCATTTCTCAGGTATGCGGTTTCATTATAAATGACTTGAATGACTATAGAACTAGGGTGGCATGGTGGCTTGGTGGTTAGCTCGTTCGCCTCTCAGCGCTGAGGTCTTGGGTTCGATTCCCCATCTGGGTGGAGTTTCTGTTCTCATGGCCAAGTGAATTGGTTACTCTAAATTACAGTGGTGTGAGTTTGTGTAGCCCTGTCCTGGCAACAGGTAAATGTGTAAAGGCCTGGATGGATGGACTATAAAACTATCTGAGCAGTTCTACATTTACAGACTGTAGTCCATGTTTCACTGTACTTTATCCTCCTTTCACTTGTTCTTCAATGTTCAGGACTACCACAGTTCAGGTATTATATGGGTGGTGGATCATTCTCAGCACTGCTGTGACATTGATGTGGTGGTGGTGATGTGTGTCTCTGCTGGGCAGCATCCTGTGGCCACTAATGAAGGACTAGAAGATGACCAACACAAACTATGCAGCTCAGAGCTAGTGTATTTAAGCTGCTGTCTCTACAAGGTGGACAAGGAACAAGTGAGAGGAAGAGAGAGAGAAAGAAAGAGAGAGAGAGAGAGAGAGAGAGAGAGAGAGAGAGAGAGAGAGAGAAAGAGAGAGAGAGAGAGGGAGAGAGAGAGAGAGAGAATGTATGACCCTTGCAGACTTCTCTCCTTGATCCTTGTGTTTATTTGAAATTTGAAATGCTCCTGAAATCCAGTTAAAGAGAGGAAGCGAGGGATAGAAGAGCAGTGCCCGAGGAAAGAGAGAGGGTGATTGACCCTGTCTCACCTTTTCCATCTTCCGCCGGTCACATTTTCTCCCTCACTCTGTCTGCTGACCAACGTCTGGCCTTTGACATTTTTTGTTTACCCTCCTTCTGCTCTCTCTCTTCTTTCTCATCATGATGTCATCCACATATTTCCTTTATAACCGCTTTCTCATTCTACCCTCAACATCACTTCTCTCTCCTGTTTTTCTTGCTCTCTGTGTTGAACCTCTATTGAAATTCAAAATCTCTTTACTGGCACAAACATCACAAATAGTAGCACAAAAGCAAAAGCACTGCAAACAGCTTTAGGCAGTAAATTCACAGCAGTGTATTCACAATGCATACCATCACCACCACCACTACTACTATTAATATCACCACCACCACTATTCTTACCATTACTAATACTACTATGTTTTTAATTAAACTTTTTGCCAATTTGATTCGCACACAACAGAATTTGACCCCCATAATTAACTAATCCGTGCAGTGAAACTAGTGAACACACAAGGCTGTGAGAACGTGTCCGAAGCAGTGGTAAGCCCTATCCACAGTGGGAACACGGGGAGCAGATGGAGATTAGGTGCCTTGCTCAAGGGCACTTCAGTCATGACCTGTCTGAGGATGGAACCAGTGACCTTCTGGTCACAAGACCAGATCCCTTACCATCAGGCCATGGCTGCCCCTATTATTATTATTAGCTATCAGCTGCCACTATTACTACTATCACTACCATCACTACTGCTACCACTACACGTACTACTCTATTACTACCACCACCACTACTACTACTACCACTACCATCACTACTACTTCCACTACATGTACAGTACTACTCTATTATTACCACCACCACCAAAACTACTACTATTACTACTAGTAGTATTATTCTATTACCACCACCACCACTACTACTACTACTATTACTACTACAAAGTACTAGCACTACATGTACTACTCTATTACTACCACCACCACCAAAACTACTACTATTACTACTAGTAGTATTATTCTATTACCACCACCACCACTACTACTACTACTATTACTACTACAAAGTA
>BRDA01035127.1:23615-52211 GCA_036984385.1 Crenuchus spilurus | reverse complement strand
TTTTGCTTTGTAGGTGAGCATCAGGGTACACCTTTTTCTATTATTCGAAATGTAAGTGTTTTCAATGGCAAATGGGGGTCAATGACTGGTCTAAAACTTCTAAGTCCCATATGTACTACATACAGTATGTTATGACACATTCCTCCAGTATTCATCATTAAAAATTAAAAAATTCTTGTGACCACAGTAGCCCTTCTTTTGGTTCAGACCAAATATGGCCATCATGCATCAGTGAGCACCAGCTGAAACCACTGTTGGTTGGTACTCAACAAAAGAGCACAACCCAAACCTTGCTGATAACAATTGGGATGTTTTGAAAGTCACACAGATCTTCACCGCTGCCCATTTCTCCCCCATTCAACATACAGACTAATAGAACCAACTGTTCCTTTACTGTCTAATGTATCATTGACATATGCTGTTATGAGATAATCACTGTTATTCACTTTATCTTCATAATGTTTGGCTCAATGGTGTAAATGTTTCCTCATTGTTCCCCCATGGAACAGACATTTCCAGTAGTTATCAAGGAATTTTTTTTTAAACGCTCCAGAAATTGATTTCTGATCACACTTAAATATTGAAATCAGGTGAAGATCCTTGACTCATTCTCAGGCTTATTCTTGTCATTGTCTCTATTCTTATATCGAAGGTCCTTAGATTTGTTCCCCTTGTCAAATAGTTGAGTTCCTGCACATTTATTTATTTATTAAAAAAATATAAACAAGCCATATCCAAATAGAATGATTTGCAATACCAGTTCATTGTTTTTTAAAGACCAGCAATGATCCTTAATTACAAAATCACATACCACCATCCAGTGGTGGACAAAGTACTCAACTCTAGTACTTAATTAAAAGTATTGATACTTGTGGTCAAAATTTACTCAAATACAAGTAAAAGCTGCTCAGTCAAAAGTTTACTTAACTTAACGTACTGAAGTTCTTACTTTTGAAAATACTTAAGTATTCAAAAGTACAAATTATATGTTCTAATATCAGTACACTGCTGTATTGTTTTGAATGCTTTTACAGAACCTTGTAACTTGCTGAAACCACCTGATGATGTACTGACATGTAGATCCCCTCTGCAAGGGATGTGCGAGTACACCACTATCTGTATCTGCTCAACCATCTAAATCTATCTGTATCTGTGTCCTTATCTGTACTCAGAGTGGGTGGGGCCTAAACCGGAATCGGGTGTGGTTTAACCAGAAGTGGGAGGGGCTTAAATCAATTCATTATTTTAAGTCTGAAATTGATATGGATTGATCAGAAGTTGCTATATGTATTGTTTATATGTCAGCCTTGTTCACTGTATTCTTCTCAAAAGCACCACGTTCAGTACGAGCAAAGTTTTACAACTGACTTTATATCACCAGCCAAACTAAGAGAAAGCAGACGGTAAAAAAAAAAAAACCCGACCGGAGTGGAAACAGTGACCGTTGCGACACCAGCCATTTTCAGCTCTGTCTTGCCTTGTACGTTTTGAAACCAGTTCACCAAGTAACTTTAAATATCATACAAACCAAAATAGAGGCGAGCTGAAGAAAACCTAAAGAGTACTGAACAGAGCAATGAGCTAGAGTGAAGCTAAGCACAGAGAGATCAGTCAGTCACTGTCTGTGTGTGTGTCACTGTGTGTGTGTGTGTGTGTGTGTGTGTGCGCGAGAGTGGCTGCAGAGAACTTTGGCTGCAGTGTCTGTGTACGGAAGGGCGGGCGCTCTGTGTGATTGGCCAATCACATATCGGGAAGACAGTCAGTTACCCAATGAGGATTTTTCTTCAGCACGAGCACGGATATTGACGACTTATATCCATATCTTGCTCGTTACTCGTCAACAATGCTTTATCCGTACCTGATACTCGTTTGCTCAACCCTAATGCTGATGCAAAAGGAACAAGTAAGCTTCCTAGACATGTAGTGGAGTTGAAAGTACAATATTTGTCTTTGAAATGTAGTGGAGTGAAAGTCAAAAGTTCTCCAAAAAATAAATACTCAAGTAAAGTAAAAATACTCAAAAAATGTACTTAAGTACAGTACTCAAGTAAATGTACTTCGTTACTGTCCACCACTTCCACCATCATACAACATCAAGGATGGACTGGGAACAAAATTCAGTCATAAACTTTAATTCAATTCAATTATTCAAACTTTTGATGGATGGGAAGAGGGGTGAAGTTTAGTTCCCTTTCTACTTGCGAGGTCATCAGACTAATGGCTTTGAATGGACAAACATTCTGGACTTTTCCAGAACATTCAAATTGCAATTCTACATGTGCACCACACCAACAATAAAACAAAATAAGTGATATTAAATTTGAAACACCTTTAAATACTTAAGCATGTATACATTTTTACTAAACTATATTTTTAACAATTGTACTTAAATCAGAGTAAAGTCTGACTTGGTAACCATATTTTAACTTAAGTCCAGACATACACAAACCTCACAAGTTACCTGGAAGGTACTGGAGTAGCACTCTGGATTGTTCTAGTTCACCTTAACCCTTGCCTGCTGTCTTATATAGCCAACACTACCTCAGTGTCCACTGTAGTAGAACATTTTTTGTGGCCAGAAGAAATGTTGATGTCTTCCAAGGATCTGAGTATCTGCTCGACGCATGAGGTGCTCTTTTCGGCTCGGCGCGACACTGCGACAGATGAAAGCTCATTAGGTGGTGTGGTGAGGAGAGCTGAGAGGAGGAAGCGATCGGGGGAAGTGGGGAGCAGGGGCGGCTAATTGGGGTGTGTGATTACACCGGCTGCTGTTAGTGGGAATTAGGCAACAACAGACAGACCCCAGCAGCATGGCTCATCACCACAGAGCAGACAGAGCAGGCGGCAATGCTGATATTACTCTAATTATGCCGCACACCTTCACTTGTAACAATACATGAGGCACATACACAGCCATACAGTGCAGACACAAAAAATGCAAAGCAACTTAACACAACTCACACAATATAACACATTTACACGTATACAAATAGCAAATGCACAAAAGCATTGACACTTAAGGCCTATACACAAGAGGTAAACTATACACACAGGTGCACTGTTGCTTTCCAGATGACTCCTGACTCTGGTGTGATAACAAATTAGTCTACTATATTTACAAGTTACAATACGTAGAGAAACTAGCTACATAGACTTCAGCTGTGCTAGCTCCTTTACTAGCTCCTTTACAGTAAATCAGAAAGTAATTCATACAGTGCAATAGAAGGGTAACTTAAAAGGCTGGTGAAACTGCAGTTGCTATGCAGTGATGCTTTCCTAGACATCTGTGAAAACTGTTCTAATTAAAAAAGACATTTAATCAAAAAATAATAATCAATATATGGTCCTTAATTGGATTTTATTATAGGCACTGACAACAGAAGGCAAATGTAATTCACCAGTGTTTCACATGCTTGACCCTGGACGTCTAGTGCATCTACAATAGACAAATTCCCTAAAACTAGGAAGCTGTTTATTTATAGTTATTCATTCCATTGTTTTTGATTATTATTTATTTTTATACAGGGTTTTTATACAGCAATTACATGAATAATAATAATAATAATAATAATAATAAATATATGCCAAAGAATCCTCCAAATTAGTGTAAAATGTGTTCATTGACTTGTAATATAATAAAATATACTTACAATTTACTGTTATGTTTAACCCAGAACTGTTTTTTTTTTGCTGCACAGCAGTGAAGGGACATTACGTAGGTTCACATTGCAGCTCATGTTTATGCCACAAAAGGTCACCCTTCAGCAGGACAGAAACTGAGTTTATGTTATTCAAAGATCATTGAAGCAAGGCTACCAACAATCAACGCTACAATGTTTCTTGATGCTTATTGTAAAAAGATACGGCACATGAATCAAATCTTTAATTGGAAATTAATTTTGAATCTAAAAAAGAGGGTTTTGTATGGTGGCCAAGAAGACTCAACGCACTACAGATTCACGGTTTTGAAGTGTTTTTGTGAATCTGCAGCACGTTCGTTAAATGTTGTGCACATGTTGTCATTTTGATGAAAGTGTTTTGTGAATCTGCAGCCTGTTGGGTCTTCTCGGCCACCACAGTTTTGTTTTTTATATGACTCCTCCATTTATATGTATCTTTGAACGTAGAGCATATCTGAATGTAAGCAATAGATCCTGGACTCACCACTGGATCCAGGCTGCTTAGATCCGTGAAACTGCTCATTCAACACAAGCCGTTTCAGAGAAGGAAGATGACACATCAGCAAGAATGAATGAAAGAACAGTGCTGGCATGCAGAAGAAAGCTAATGAGTGATGAATTGCTACAAATGGTCCACATAGTAGTTTATTGCCTTAGTAAACTAGGAGTAGTGACACTCCTGAGTGATAGTCGTGTAGGGGTGCTAATATAGATGTTCAATAATGGATGTCCAGCAATATGGCTACAGACATGCTGTAATATAGACTGACATATTGATATATATCAGGTATCGCCCTCGACCTTGCCTGATCAAATGATACAAGTAAAACTACAGAATATCATTTGTGCTGGTCCAGTAATAGTATTTCAGGTAGTAATACCGCTACAAACATGCATGGATACACCTCCAGATGTCCATCAATGTCATTTTTATAGATCTCAAGATCAATGGCATAACCACCCCTCAGCCACCCACCCAAGTGTGCTGAATAGGCCATCCAGACACACACACACACACACACACAAACCTCTTTCCTTACCCAATGGATTAGTGAATGAGCTCAGCCAGGAGTTTCCATCTCTAGCTGAGCTTCACAGCGAGTCATTGATTTGCACTTTATTTAAGGTCACTCTCCTCTTCAGCGAAGCTCTATCTATTTGATTTCCCAGAACAAAAAGCTGAAAGGGACGGGGCCGAGGTGAATTAGGAGGGAACTGGCATAAAGGACAATACGGGGATGACGCTTTGATTTTACGTCAGTCGTAATATACACTAATATGAGGTCACAGCACCAAAAGAAACTGTCAAACTATCACCTTAATGAAGAGACTGAAGTACTGGCCTTGAGACAATCTGAAGTAAGAATATGGACCTCAAACACATCAGATCTTTCCACAAAAAATATGACTGCTACAACCAATAATAATAACCCTCATGTGATAGATCTGTTGTTTTACTAGAAAACTAGCACCTCTCTTACGCATGAAGTTTTCCTGTTTATGATTGGTTATTTTATTATATTTTGAGACACAGTTTACTATTAAAGGGTAATATGCACACAGGGGGAATTTTATCTAGCGGCAGCAATTGAATTCCCAATAATAAAAGAAATAAGAAAAGGGTCTAGGGACAAAACAAATGGAAATATAACAATTATTTTCTCTGAATCTAAGCTGGTGCCTCTGAGAACAAAGTAGTTGATAGAAGAAGAGAAAAGAGGAGGAGGAGGAGGACAAGATGATGAAAAGACGAGGAACAGAAAAAGAAAAAGAAGAGGGGAGAAGAAGGGGAAGAAGAAGAAAAAAAGGAGAATGATGAGGATAATAAGAAGTGGGAGGAGGAGAAGAAGACAAAGAAGAAAAGAAAAAAGAACAGGTGAGGAGAAGGAGAAGAAGAGAAAAAATGAGAAGGAGGAGGATAAGAAGTGAGGAGAAGATAAAGAAGAAAAGAAAAAAGAACAGGGGAGGAGAAGGAGTAGAAGAGAAAAAGGAGATAGTTGAGGATAAGAAGAAGTGGGAGGATGAGGAGGAGAACATGATTAAGCAGAAGATGATAAAGAACACAAAGGAGAAAAGGAAAAAGAAGATGAGGAGGAGGAGAGGAAGAAGAAAAGACAAAGGGGAGGGGAGAAGAAGATAAAGAAGAAAAGACAAAAGGGGAATCAAGAAAAAAAGAAGAGGAGGAGAAGACAAAGATGCAAAAGAGAAGCAAGACGTTATAAGAAGGAATATTAGAGGAAGGCATAAAGAAGAAAAGACAAAGTAGAAGGGGGAGAGGAAAGTAGAAGAAGAGGAGGAGGAATGGGAAGAGGAGAAAAGAAAGGAGGAGAAGATGAAGAGGAGAAAGAAGAAGAGAAAACCTTACTTATAATAAAGAGAAATGTGAGAGACACGTGGCAGCGCGTGGAGAGTGTAAAGCCTGCACTGTGACTGGTGAGTGCACGCGAGGTCTGCGTGTCAGTAGGACGCAGTAGTTACTGTACTGCCTGGGAGTCTTACTCTAGTTATATAACTCAACAGAAGAGTTGTTCAAATGGGTCTCTGCTAATATGAAAAGCACTCCACGCCAGCAGAAGAGATCTGAAGAGCTTTCAAACGGAACACGTGGAGTGGGGCTATTCAGTCGCTTTGGTTGTTGCGCACAACGCTGCGCGCAATGGGCGTCACCATCAAAGCTACAGGTGCTGCGCGAGCGCCGCACATCAAAGGGCGCCGAGCGTCCTAATGAAACTGCGTCGTTATGATACGCGCCTTTGAAGCGCCTCCTCTGAAAAGCGCGTGACAAAAAGCTCAATTAGCAGACATCACAAGCGCGGAGCTGTTTTGTCTCCAGTCCGCCCCGAAACCTTTACTGTCAGCCGATGTTATTCTTAATCAAGGAGAAAGTGGCGGCGTGACGAGAGTGAGATGAGAGCAAACACTGGGCGCTTAGGCTTTTGAGGGGTGGACAGTGGTGCAGTGCAAATTTTTATTGAAATCACAATTTTGAAAAATGGACACCAAAAGTGTGTTTTTCATCCACCGTGATGTCAAAAATTTTGAAAATGTGCAAAGAAAAGCTAGAATGGAAAAAAGCCCAAATTCACAAAACACCTAAAACTCGCAACCGATCCCCCACATCACCTCCCACCCCCACAGATTATCATTAAAGCTAAAATGTGAAAAAGGCTGATGGAAAAGGGTATTTAGAAAAAATTATGTACTAAGTTGTAAGTCTGGTAAAACGATGTACTGTCTTTTTAGTTTCACTTTTACAGTGTATACAAAGCGGTGAACTGTTATGCTTGTGCCAAATAATTTACCCTCTACCATAGACTCCACACCATAATCCAATAAGTAGCCAGTTTATTTAAAGCAGCTGGTGATTCTCATTTTAGTTACTGTGGTTATGCCATCTTCAGAAAAGTTTGGTTGCGCTAACCTGAACATTTTAGTGTGTCTAGATCTTGCAATACAGTAACAGTTTGCGAACAGTTACAATTGACAACATTTCAACAGAAAGAAATGTGAATTAATTTGTGTTTCCATTTACTACAGTTATGCAAACAAACTAGATGATTATAGCTGTAAACTAATTTTCTTGATATATATATATATATATATATGCACTAAAATATGAGCAGTTTCTCACCTGCAGTGTTTAATAAACAAACTACCACAATACAGGATTGTAGATGCTCACTATGCAAAGTGTAGACAGTGTAATCAAGCATTTTCAAAGCACAGAAGGTGTGATGGTGGAAAAATGAGAATCATCGTTGCTTTATGTAAGCTGGCCACTGGTGTGGAGTAGTGGGCAAAATGTTTGGTGTTTGTATAACAACAGTTCACCGCTGTGTATACACCATAAGAATGAAACTAATGAAACAGTACATTGTACCTTTCTTGCATTTTAGTGATATTCTAACACCCCCCCCCCCCCAATGTAGTCGTAGCCAATCAACCCACTAGTTCACTATGACTCTTCAAATCACTTGTAATGCCTCCAACTGTAGGAGGGTGAAGACTAGCATAGCCTCCTCTGATGCATGTGAAGTCAGGCTCCGCCTCTTTTCCATATGCTGCTGATTCATCATCACTGTGCAGCCATCAGCTAACAGACAACTGAGCCAGCAGACATTACTTGGTAGTGATAAGGAGAGAGCCCCATTTACCCACCCCAAGATAAGCCAATTTTGCTCTCTCAGGCCCCGGCATGCAATTCTCTGATCACAGTTTCAGCTCTTTAGTCCGCTGAGCCACTCAGCGCCCCAGCTTTAGCAATATTATAACTTCTCAAACTGCATCCTAGCATAAAACAGTTTTTTCCCCCAAATTTAGAATTGTGTCCTTTTCCCATTCCGGTTTTTCTTTGCACACTAAATGTAACTTCTCAAATGTCATACACATTTATGTAATTTCAACAGAAAATTAAGTCATTTTTCCATCCACTAGTTTTTTTTTTTAAGAAACTTGAAGGGTGGCACAAAAACAAACATAATAAAGAAATTGACCCTTTTCTTTATAGTCATCTGCAATCTTATACTTACTGTAAACGTATTTCTCTTCACCTCTGCACTAAAATGTGAACTGCTTGTCCTCTGAGGCATTTTACAAACTGGCTTCCGTAGTACAGGATCATGATGCACACTAAAAGTCTCAGTGTAGACAGCACAAGTGCACTTTTTCACATTGACTGTGGTAACTAAAAAGGTTCAGCACTACCGTATATAAGCTGGCCACTTGTGTGAAGTATAGAGTAGTGGGTGAAAGGCTTGGTAAGTATAGCGGTTCACTGCTGCTTATACACTGTAATAAAGAAACTAATGAAACTAGACAGTATTACCTTTTTGCCTGCTTTCTTTATTTGAGAAACCTTCTTCAATCAGCCTTTTGCATTTTAGCTTCAGTGATATTTAAACTTTTACACCTTGTTGTAGCATAAAACTCTTTTTGTGATATTTGGGTGAAATTCTGGCCTTTTTCTATTCAACTTTTTCTTTGTGCATTTTCAAAATGTACAAAAACTTCATGGAAAACCACTGTGTATACACTATAACAATGAAACTAATGAAATAGTCAATTGTATTACTGGACTTACAGCTTGATAAAACTTTGTTTTCAACCTTTCTTTCATTTTAGCTTTATTATGGCAATATTTAAACTTTTCTACTTTGTCCTAAACTCTTTTTGAATTTTTTTTTTTTTTTTTTTAGAAATAGCTGAGTTTTCAATTTTCTCTTACTTTTTCCACTACTGTACCTACACTATTAGCACCCGCTTCTGCTTAATTATGTTCATGAGGCATATTTGTCCTAATTTAAAGATACATTTTCCAGAACAGAAAAGCATTGTCTACCACACTCAAATCATGAACCACTACAGCTGTCTGACTTACAAACATCTTCAATGAGCTTTCTGATTGGCTAGCCCTGTGTGAACTCCTAACCGTGTTTTTAAAAAATCCTGCACTTGTGTTCTCCTAGCTTACTTTTAATACACTTTTCCAAATTTAGTACTGAAGGACTCCTGCACAGGATATTCAGGACCAATACTGGGAACCAGCACAAACTATTTTCTTTCCTCCATGTGCCTGTTTATAAAGTTTCTTATCATAAGCAACTCGGGTACAGCAAACACATCTCACTCTCCAAGCCTGAATAGAGCAACCACTAGATGTCGCTATAAGACTGAAAACCAGCATCTTCTAGTCAGTGGGGTCCAAATACTAACCACTCTCCAAATGCAACCCACCGATTATTCTATATTCACTATAATACATACAGATGTGTAGGATTTATTTGGCCATTTGAGTCAACTTAAACATGTGTAACTGTGCCTAATTTATTTTCGTTTGTTTTTAAGTGTGCAAAATCCAATCAAACGCCCCCTGGTGAACAGAGTGCACAACAGCAGCAGTATTAAAGCAGTTTTCACACCTGCTATCAACACACGCACCCATTACAAACTAGAATGTGTAACCTTTCGTAAAATGTCCATATGCTGGATGAAGCTGCTGTTAAATTCACAGATTCATGTTACCTCATACGCTTCAACGGCTTTCACATATGGGTGAAACTGCAGGGAATGTTGAGATCTCACATCTGTTAAAGGGGAAAAAACACTCCACACACATGTTGGGCACTATTATATGTGGGGACAAATTACTGACTTGTGTAATACTGTAACTGAGTAGTCTTACACCTAAACATAACCCTCAGTAAACAAAAGACACAACAAAGTTGAATTGATGGAGTAAAAAACAGTACATTTTCTTATGGAGACCAGCAAAATGTCCCTACAGATTTGACACATATTCATGTCATTATAAGGACACGTGGTCCCCACAAAGAGATACATATGCAGAGCTCACTCTCACGCATATCATCTTTGAGTCCTGAAGCGTAACATTCTTTACTTTCAGTGTAAAAGAGCATATTGGTCCAATCACCATGAAATATAAATATAAAATATAAATATCTGCTGAGCTCACGTTATGCAGAAAACAAAAAAAAATCCCCAAAACAGGAAATACTTTTTTATTGGACAGTCAATACATACGCTGAAATAAAAGGGTAACTTATGCCACACGTAAAACTGAATTTTTGGGAAACAAAAAAAGCGTTTATAGACGCTTTACAGTAACATTCTACTTGCGCATCCACATTGTCATTCTGAGATCATGAGTCCATCTATTAACACTGATAACGATAATTATTAATGTTTTGGTTTATTTGGTCTGGTGATTAAGGATCTGGTCTTATGACTGGAAGGTCACTGGTTCGATCCTCGGGTAGGTCATGACTGAAGTGCCCTTGAGCAAGGCTGCCAACCACTTTGGGCACATATGTCCACTAGTGTGTGTGTTTCACTGCATGGATGGGTTAAATGTGGAGGTCAAACTCTATTGTGTGCAAATCACACTGGCAAAAAACGTTTAAGCTAAATCTAAATAATAATTTTATACTAGTACTAATATTATACTGTGATAATAATATACTAGCTGTTTCCACCTCTGTTCTGTACTTTTGAAGACTTTTGCTACTGTAAAGCTAATCAGGAACTTAACTTATACAAACTGAGGCAACTATGTTATATGGAGCTACAGTGAGGAAAAATATTCTGTTATCCATCCATTATCTTCTGCTTAATCCTGAACAGGGTTGCGGCGAGTCCCCTGGCCCTTCACGAGCACAGGGCAGGGCATTACACTGTTAGCTAAACCCAGGATACAGCACCATTGCTGTTATATAGTCTATAATTACTTGACATACAAGATAAGGATGAGTGGTGCAGTAAGGATGACATTGAAAACATAAAGAAGGGCTAAAGTTTATTATTATTACTTTTACTATTATTATTAATATTATTATTAGTAGTAGTCATATTTGCTGTACACTTCAAACCTTTGAAGGTTAATTTTTGTGTTTTAAGAGCCTTTTTCCACCCCAAGAACATTAAAAGATTTTAAGAACACTTTAATATAAAAATGTCACTGGAGGCACTTGTAAGTACCCACTAAAAGATCTTACAGGAACCTTTTGTTTCCAGAGTGAACAGTTACAGTGTACACGATGTTCCTAATGTAAACAGTGTTTTGCATACCAGCCTAATTCAGCTCTTTATACTAATTTCAAATTTCAATGTATCAGCCTTCAAGTAAGAGAATATTTAAATATTATGTTAATGTTATTGTTCATTGTATTTTCAATGACATTTTGTTTTTCATCAAATTAGTAACTGGAAGATGATAACGAATAATCAGCAGACAGAGTAAATACCATGATTTCCATCATAGGTTATTGCTGCATATGAAGTTGGTGTGTGGTCTCCTAAGAATGTGATGCACTGAATCTTAAGAAGCCCATGCAATGAAAAAATGGACATATTTTAGATTTCAGCATGACATTACCCTTTGATCTTCATCAAATTAGGGAATGATACATAATAATGCACATTTCCTCCAGAACTGATTTACTGCTTCTGATTTTTTTATTATTGAGGATTCAAAAAAAAAATCTATAAAAGTTTTGTCCACATTTTCCTCCCACATCTGTTAAGCGAGCACTAGTTTATAACTCTTACTGTAATGTATTGTAATGCTCTTATATTGTGTATAATTTTGTATCTTTCCTTCTTTCTATGTATAAGTAGGTATTCTAACAGTGGAATGAAGAGTAGTTTGGACTCTAACCTGATATCACAATTAGGTAAAATTATACTGGCGATAAATCCACACTTCTTCAAAATGATCTCACCTCAGGTAATTCACAATGGAAAGCAAAACATTATTTAAATTTAAAGTACATTTAGTATATTCTAAAAGCAGCATAAAACTCTGCTGATGATCAGAAATAAGTACTGTACTAATAACAAAACCTGTTTTTTATTATAAACACATAGTAATGGACTCATAAAATACATCTTTGATATTCACGAGATCACTAGTAGTTGCCTCTCGTGTGATCATGCAGAGCGTGAACATAGTGTGTGACTATATGACTATATTATATATAATAGATTTAAGCAAATAAATTAGTAATTTAATATAGTAGTATTATTTATAGTAGTAAATATGTACATAATGTGATTTATTATATGATATGATTTATTTATAATACCAGCTTGTAAATAACTGGAATTCCACAATGATTTAAATAAATATTCCAGACAGGGTATTAAGCTTACTCCTGGACGCTTTTCAATGTAAAAAGCCTACACTGAAAAGTTGCTGTTTAGTCCAGGTCTAGACTCAGTCTCTGTCTGGGAAACCATGTCTATAACAGCCGAAACTCTCCAGCCAAATGCAAGTCATGTGCCTTCTGACTCTTTTGAAATGCAACATATCTAAATTGTTAGCAGCACTTAGACACATAATTATTCTCCTCGTTTTTATTATTATTATTATTATTATTTACATTTTGGTAATATTATCAACATAATTCACATCCAAAAGCTCACATTTAATTATTATTTTGGCACAAAATACATGGGCTTATAGTGTGAGATCTCTCTGTAGTTTTATAATAATTCATGTAAAATTGAAAGTATTACGTGTCTTATTAGGGGCTTTTCTCCTATATAAATAATTTTCCATTGTTTTTTAATTCCTCTCCAGCGTAATTTTATTTATTTAATAATTCACCTCCAAGAATATCAGATCTAACTAGATCTGAACACAGAAGAACATGAGGACAGAACAGTCTTTAGCAACAAACCACCCCGCTTTGTTTTAAGAGGCCTCGCTCTGTGTTCTTTTTACCTGCTGCCAAATGACTTCCATTTGCATGTCATTTCACCATCTCTACTTTCATCTAAAATAACACTTCTTGCATAATATTTTGATGAGCAGCAGTGGTTATGCTTAATGATGAGGCAAAGCTGTGGTACATCTGGCTGCACCCACCCACCCCCTTTCTCAGCAGCACCCGGTTTAGTAAAACGCAAAGGGTGATGTCCAGTCGTTAGATGGACGCTGGGGCTTTTGATTTTTAATTGTCATTGTAATCCTCTCCACTTGAGGACTGGAAATGCAGCGTTTGAAATCCGGGCAGAAGACAGGAGAGGGGGGTGTGGGATTGGTGGGTGGAGGGAGGGTTTATTCAGCTTGGCCCACTTCACAGTCGTGATGCATTAAAAGGTTTAATCCAACTGAAATGTAAATCACAGTTCTTGAAAACAAATTAGGCCCAAAGATAACAGGATGGTGCTCCATCAATAACCCATCGGGCTCATCCACAGTGGTCTGAGACTGCTCTGCTGTGCCTGGGCCCTAAAATTACGCCAGGCCTTGTTACCATGTGTAATGGTAGACTGTCAGGTGGACTGATTACAAGGTTATAGTAAGCAGAGGCGTCAAAGTGAGCTGCACAAATCGAGGCGAGAATCACCATCACAATCATCAGTTCAAACAGACACACTTGCCCATCACTCCTCATAATTGTGCATTCAGCTGTGATGATTTTGGCCAGGCCTTAACTTCCACGTCTTCTTTCTTCACCTTGTAAAAAAGATACAGTGTAATTGTAGACTATTACAGCACACATATATAAGACATGACCTCTTACTGGTTTCTTTTTTACACAGGGGGCATTCGGAATGTGTTTACATTTTCTTTGTGAGGCTTCTGTTTGTGGTAACATCACTCGTCTTCTATCAAACAAGGCATCGACTCATTTATTGACTACCTTCAAATCTTTCATTGTATTTTTCTGCGATTTCTAGATCATCACTCTACTCACACAAGTTGCAGAGATCTTCTGGATGAAATCTAGGATTTTCAACTTCTTCCCTCAGTCCACTGGTTATATGTGTTGTTTAAAAAGAGATGTAAAAAGTATACTGTGGTTAGGCTTGGCATCAGGTATCATGGCCGCATTTCAAATTTACTCCAGATGCACATTTGAGCGCTCTGCTATCTGTGTATCTCTGTGTTCTATCAGTGTTGAGTCTCAGGTCAGTGAGCAAGATGCAGATGGACAGGGCTGCCTGTGACCCGGTCTTTCTCTCTCTCTCTCTGTCCTGCTTTCTTTCTTTCTCTCCTTCTCTACCTTTCTCTGTCTCGCTTTCTGTCTGTTTCTCATTCAAATATCCCCAAAGGTGCTATTACTCAGCTCAATCAGCCCCTTGTTTGGCCCACTCTGCCTCAATTAAACAGAGTTGGAGTTACAAATTTGTTACAAATTAAGCTTGTTGAGATCCTGAAATGCTGAGCTGGGGGCCAGAAAGGGGACAAGGCTACTTCGCAGCGAGTGTATCTGAACTTGCCCCGGCATCCCCGGCCCCGGGGGCCCCAGTGCCAGTGATACTCGGAGGTCTGGGGGAAGAGGCCGTCTCTCCGAGCCTCTCCTCTGCATTAAGGAACAATCCGAGGCATTGTTGACTTTGGAAAGTGATGGGGTTGCAAATGGGATCCTCCAAGAGGAAACAAAGATGGTGGGATCGATTTAATGCAACCGGAGCTCAGGCCAGGTGCCCCTCTTCGACTCTTTAATTGATCTCATTTGTTACTTATACCTTCCGATCAAGCCACTTTTGCTGCCGGACCCATACCCAGCTGGGCCCCGCGGTGTCACTGTGACGACAGGGGCTGCGGGACACACCGGGGGGTCCACAAGTCATCCAGGCGAGCCGCCTCTACTACTCTTACGGGCTTCATTTTCAGTCGCACCAGTGGCTGCCCTGAAACAGGACGCCCCCAAATATCCCAATTACACCAGCACTTCATGTCCTTTTGTAACTGGATTTCTCTCATTTTCTCCCTCCTGAGCACAAAGAAGATGATTGTCCTGTGCCAGGCAGCTCAAACAGGCATGTCTGTTTTACAGGAAGCAAGAGGATCACATGTGTGGATAATTACCTCAAGCTTTTAATGGCCCCCAGTAGAGGACGGTAATAGGCCCAGAGTTATGTAAACTGTCATTTATACAGCTGCCTCCGTGCTGTCCTCTCCTGGCTTGTGCTTAAGATCCGATTCACCAGCCGCTGTTGCTGAGACATATGCAGTCGAGTCATTATCTTTAATGTACTGTGCACTGTAAAATGGCTCAACACGTCATTAGCCAGCCACTGACTGTTGTAGCATGTAGCATACTGCAGTTCAGTTGGTCATATAACAGTGAAGGTACAGATGCAGTCACATGCAGCCTAATTACAAAAAAAACATTTCAGGCATTTTAAACCCAGTGTACATGTGTTTGTGTGTATGTATTAAAGCACATTCTAATCATGCGTACTTGATGTTTTTAGACATGCTAACTGCAAATAGCATTCTGTCAACTTTATGTGCATGAACTGAATGTCTTGTCAAATGCCAGTACATTTATGTCTCACTTCTCAAAACTGTTGCCTCTAGAGTTTTTGTGAAATTTCTAGAAAGAAAACATAAAAATAATGAAAACATTTGTAAAGTATTACAGGTAACTGCCATTACCATTATCTGCACTGCCATAAACATTTTCAAAGCATCTCTTATATAAAATCCCACATCATCCTTTTTGCTGAGAAACCTGATCAACAAAAAAAAAATTGTAGGACATAAGCCCTTGCTATGATAACAAATGCTGCCATTATGCCTAAATGCATGTGACTGGAGTCTGACTAGGACACTGTGGGCTATGTCACTCTCAGGCAAAGTCAGTGAGGTTACAATGCAGTGCAATGAAAGCTCTCCTGGGTATGTCATACAGTCAGTGGCACTTTTCTTGTCTGGGTTTGTCTGTCTTTGTCTCTCTATTTCCCCTGAATTTCCCATCAGCATCTTCAAAGTTGGCATGAGGTTGTGGCCCTCCTCGCCCGAAGCTGGGCCACACACTTGAGTTGGCTGTCAGAGGCAGAGATGGTGGCTTAGACAAACCCAATTAGTGAAATTCCCTCTGATTCTGAAAACGAATCACATTTTTAGTTCACCCCCGTCCGTCATCTGCCAATTTCCCTGGAAGTTAAAGTGCTACCAATTACTGCCCAGCGGCACCAGCCCTGGCACAGTTGTGGCGTGTTCCAGGCATTGGGGTGGCGCAATTCCGAGGCCTGGTCTTTGTCAACAGCAACGAGAATGAAATTAGACTAATGGGAAGCTTGTTTCCAGCCACTGATTAAAAGGCCTGGGAGTTCCTCGGGCATCGCCCGCATCCATGTCCGAACGTCCTGAGAGAGAGCGAGAGTGAGAGAGAGAGTCAGATTGCTCCTGTAATGTCATTTCGGACATCAGCACGTCTGTCTCCTCAGGGTTATCCTTCCTCAGCTTCGCTTGTTTTTTCCCCGCAATGCGGGCATCGAAGTCTCCCCTTCCTTTGGGGTGCTAATTAAGGGAAGCGTCCAAAATTAATCAGCAAATTCACTAGGGCGAAGGGCGATCTGTCTGAAGGCCCCGCAAACAAAAGTGCGCTCGCACCGGGCACAAAGGAGCCCTCGGCTATGGAGCGAGAGGAAAACAAGTGCACAGACGGCGATCTGACACAAAAATTCATATAAGTATAAAATTTTACACTCATTTTCAGTGTCAGCTTGTCACATTGAATTATAAAGGTTGATTCGCTTGTTCCGCTAAGTGAGATCATGGGAGCTCGGTCATCTGAACAGGATCATATGGTCAACGTCTCCGGCAAGGGAGCTGGGGCTAACCATGGCATGGTGGAATGTTGCAGAAGCCGAACAGACGCCATGAAATCCCAGGAAAAAAAAAACCTGTAAAATCTGGGGACATTTCACAGTCTGACTGGGCCTTGTGTTAACATCACTCGCTCGCCCAGACCCCGTCATCATGTTCTCCAATCTCACCTCCTCTTCAGGAGATGAAGCATCCTCCAGAAGATGCCAGCACTTCATCCACTTTGTCAGCTCAAGATAAAATCACTTATATAACTGCAGCTTTTCTTGTTAAGCATATCTATATCTCTATGTCTCTGTCTTTTTCTCTGTCTTTTTTAAGCTCTCGCTAATTAGAGCAAAGCCTGGAGGCTATTTGTGACCTTTCCGTATGGAAATGCAGAAAGGCCTTTTTTGTGTGGCGTCTGCCGAGAGGCTGCAAAAGGCCCTGCGTCGCACCTCTCTGGGCATGTTTGGCACTTTTGCCACTGATATGACTGCACGAGGTGTTTGGCGGGTGATGGCAGCAGATTGATTTTTGACAGGTGTGACTGTAGAGGCCATTGCAACAAGCAGCAACTGTCGGCTGTCACTCATCTTCATCTCTGCATTCTGTGGCAAGACTCGGCAAGGCTGTCCTTCACTTTGTTGGGCCAAGATGACCTTCGGAGAGGCCAAAGTTCACAAGGCTCAGTGGATTCTTGTCATAGCCAAGGCTTCTTTCTCAATGTGGTACAAAATATGAGATGTTGCATGCTGAGGTGATTCTTTGGGAATGATGTCACAGTATGGACTGAAAGTTGGAACAATGTCATGCTTAATTATAAACTTTCCAGCTCTGAGAGATAGTATAAGTCACGAGGCAAAATAACAGCTTGGAATGTATCTGCTAGGAATGACCTGGTTACCGCACATACAAATTCAGTGTCTCTGCATGTTTCTGGTCTGTAATACAACAAAACAAATAAACAAAGCAGACTGTACATCAGCACATTTGTTATGCACACTTCTCAAGTAAACGGTGGTCTCGGGGGACTACAATGTGGGGACTATAATTTTCACTTCGTTTAATGCTAATAATGTCGCTAATTTAGGCCATCCCAGCACAGCATCTCAGCTGAGAATGCAGCCGATAGATAACATTGCATCTTTGCAAGCTTGTGAATTAAAATGAAGCTCATTCATCAGCTGCAAGGGGGTGAGTACACAGAACTGACGCATTTGCATGAACGGAACAGAGCCTTTCAGAAGGGTTCTTCTCCTCACTGCCTGAAAGATGTGGCGGTGCAGGGCATAGAGGCCGAGGAGAAGAGAGGGTGCTCTGACCCATGGGCCCAGTAAACAAAGACGACAGCAGCCCAAAAGCAACAGCGATGAAGTCTCACTTCTCCCATTCCACAATGGAGCTCTAGGATGGAGTTACGCTTTGGCCTAGTTTCATGTTTCGCCATTGTAGTCAAGGTAGAAGAGGATGAGCAAGAAGTGGCAGCAAAGGGTTTTGACAAGATATCTTCAGTCAATATTCATTTCGCCTCTGTGCTACTCTCAAATCTACAATTAAAAATACAAAACTAACATTTTAACCATCATTTATTGCATGTACCTATGACAGGTGACCCATACTTGATAACACATGTTGATTTTGTGACGTTTCTCTGGTCTCTGTAATTTAACAAAGTACCAGTTAACCTATAGCAGGACAACTCAATCACAAATTTGTCATCTTTTGTACTATTTTTTTGGTCATATATGGTTCTGCTTAGATGTCCCCATTTCATTTAAGGTGAGACACAAGATCAGTTGGTTGTACCTGAACATTCTGTGCAGCAACAACTAAAACTATCACCTTTAATTAATTTATTTCCAGTTACACATGATTTATTCAAATTAATAAATATTTAGAAGAGTTATCCACATATTTCAATTAACATACCTGTTTCAGTAGAATATCAGTGACATCTGCTATCAAATACAAAATACACAAGTGAGAGGGCCCTGTCCTGGGCTTAGCTAAGATAGTGTAATGCCCTGCCCTACACATGGTAAGGGTTAGGGGACTCACTGAGACCATGATCAGGATCAGAAAATAATGGATGGATGGACCTGTGAGAGGTTGATGATATTATAAGAGAACAGATCAAAAGAACAGGTTGGAATGCTTTTCTATATATAAATCCCAATTCTGACTTCAAATTTCACTCCAGATTTGATACACATGGTAGACTAAAGTTTGTCATAATGACCTGCATATTAATTCACGCTTATGTTTTTGGGTGCATCTAAAAGAGCCCAAATTTGGACTTTACCCTTGATTTGCCCACATAGTGTTTTACATACTTCTAAATTACATTCTGTTGATTCGCCTTGCCTGTAAATAAGAATCTTAATATTCTGAATGTATAATTTCTGATGTGGGCCCCAACCCACAGCGACATTTAAAGAGATTTTATCCATATTAATATACATTTTTAAAAAGCGGTAAATTAGTACATCAGTGAGAGAGATGAATGGCAATTTGCATATTCCGAACTTTAAAGTGCTCTCATAATTAGCTAAAACCGAACGTGCTTTAATTTGGCAGGATAATTAACGTGGCGTGCCAAAATAAGTTTCAGAAATTGATTGACCCTTGCTGAGGCGAAAGGCAGCCGAAGTGCTTCATGTGTTTTTAAATAGGAGATGGAGGGAGCGATGGAATGACGGGCGACGCGGGGGAACAGGAATGACCCTATGGAGTCAGACAGTGAAGGAGCTATAGTGGCTCGGCCTTGCATACGTAGCGATTGTGTGACTGGCATTTAATGTATGAATAATGTCCATAAGCGGCCTGTGCCTGCGCTGACTTGCTAAAGAAGAAGTGCCTTCCTGGGGTGGCCTGCAGCTCTCTGGAGATTTCCCGTGTGTGAAAGCTCGTAAGTGTGTAATTACTGATCAGCGCGCTCACGCTGTTCTGTTTGCAGTGAGAGAGACCTCAGTCAAGAGAGGCAAAATGAAAGGCAACTCTGTTAGCGGGTTAGCGTGTGTTGTAGGCACATACATTTTTGTCCTTGACTGCTGCTTGTAGCAAGGCGTTACCTTTCCAAAGAAGGGTGGGATTTCTTTTCATGGCCTCTAAATGTGACTTGTTTGTTGCTTTGCAGGAGCTGCCCTACAGAAGCACCCCCTTCAACCTAACCTCTCTCTCTTTTTCAGTCTCTCACTTCCCCCTCTTTCTGTGTGCTGGCTGCTCTAGCGTGAGGTCCTCACATTACCCACAGGCCTTTGAGCCTGCGTCCCTTGGGCAGGGAAAGATTGTGGATTGTGGGTGGCACTGTGCCCTCTTGACTGACCACCTACATCTCCTCTCTGGCTGTGCTGTCTCTGTCCAGGGCAAACATTCCTCTGGTCTGCTGATGCAGAGTGACCGCTGAGCATGGAGCCCACCCCCCGGACATAGGGCATGTCAGGCTAAAGCCACACAAAAAGCACAGCAAGAGAGGGAGAGAGAGAGAGAGAGAGAGAGAGAGAATATCTCTATCAGTGTGCTACCTCTTTGTATGTCTTTAAATGATGCTTTAACACTATCTTGCTCTGACATTACAGGTAACATATCCGTTATACCTGACACTCTCTCATAGGCATGCTCCTCTCAGAGGAGAACAGACATGGATTCTGTTAATTAACTGTAACCTCCATTTTTTCCTTTAGACCTTGAGGTTGTTGCTCCTTTTAGGAAATGAGCGATGGTGGTGTCAAAGCTTTTTGTCACTTTTTGTTAAGTTTATGTCCAATGATTTCTAAATTCATCAAACTATATTTTTGTCTGGTCAAACTTTTCTTGTTTTAATCAGTACAAATATGTATAAATGTTAAGAAATCTTAATTATGTGCAATTTCATTATACATTTATAATAATAATAATAATAATAATAATAACAAAGGTCACTGATCTCTCTCTCTCATTTATATATATATATAATGTAACTACTGTCTAATTCAGACTTAATTTTAAGAGCTATTTATTTTTTTGTAATACATCCTGTGATTACACACTTACTGTTATCCAAATTTGCAGCATTAATAAAACAAACAATGATAAATTTTATGGCAATTAACATTAGAAATGTTAGATTCAGCTGGTCAGTAACTAAAATACGGAACAAATTGACATTTGTTCTAAATTAGATATGGCTGTACTCCGGCAAATATCCTGTCACCCAGAAAAATATTTCACTCCTTTGCCGGTGTGGGGATAGGAGCCTTGTGTTAGCAAGAAAGTGTTAATTAATGAAAGACGAGGTTTTTGCCAATTAAGTGCACATTTTTTGTGTGTGTATACCCCCTCACCCTGTTAATCATCGCTGTTACTAGGCTCATTGTGCTGCCTTTCACTGCTGTTCTGTTTTTTTTGTAGTCCTTTTGGAAGAGGGGAGGGTAGGGAGGGAGAGCAGAGGGGAGAAAGGTTGAAATAATTTGTTTAATTTGGAGCTGCTCAGTGTCTGGGCAGGTGAGGGCTGGTGAGCGTGAGCGCTGCGGGGGGGATCATGGGATAGCTGAGACGGGGTCAAGCTGCCCGACTCGCCCTTATCTTCCCCCTACTGCAAAAGCACTATGACCCCAACCACAACACCCCTGTACAACCCCCCCACCGCACCCTCCAGTGCCCCACGACACAAAACCAGCCGCTAATTATCTCTGAATAGCAATTTTATTGAGTCCTAATTTGTGGTAATGGATTGTGATAGGTTGTGAGAAGAAGAAAAAGAGAGGCCACAGAAGGGGTGGATGGAGGGGGGGGTATTTTGTAGCAGATTGTTGTTAAAGATGATAGGGGTCTCGCATTTTGACCTAAAAGAGAAAAAAATGTAGCAGAAGGTATCTTGTGAACCAGAAAAAATGTTTCTCTAAAATATTTAAAACTTCAAAAGCATCTGTGTGGTGAACTCCAGCATTTTACACTGAACATCAACTCAAAACTCATTTTTAATAGACACCAAAGGCCAGTTGCTTCAGCACCTACCCATCAAGTGTGCATTCTTTCAGTCAACTTAGTTCCTGTTGTTTTGTAAAACACAGGCATACACATGAACATGATTGTCTGGGGTAACTAACAGTGTGCTATAAATGTGGAAGATACTTAAGTAACTAAAACTTAAACTAGTTCTTTGATACAAGTCCTGTTTTGATTTTTTGGTGATGATGGTAGTAAAAAGTCTAACTTTATAGCACTTTAGAATATATCAATAACACACCAGTATTGTTTTAGATACCAGTCACAGGAATAAAAAACCTAACAAATACATACACAGGTGTCATTCTGCCATTTCCATTCTGCAATTCCTCGGTAGAAAAGAATGCTTTCTGATGCTTGTTTGCTACTGTGTCGGCCTATGTAATCTTGTGTATAGGCTATACTATATAATCTATGGCCTGAACAGCCTAAAAAATGAACAAATGAAAACAAACAGAAGTATCCCTTAATGCAACCATGCAATTTCCATAGATACCATAGTTTTGTTCTTACAGCATCCGAAATAAATGTGTCCCACCGTCTGACACCTTTGCTAGGCTTTTTTCCACAGCGGTTGGTCATGCATTCAGTGTTTGCTCAGGATTTCAGCAGCGTGGACACCCATCGCAATGTGCAGCTTTAGAGATTTTAAAGGAAGTAGAAGGGCTGTGACTACCCCCCCACACACACCCTCCCAAAGCCGCAGTCAGCCCGTCCACCCCAATCACACGTCAGCCGCTTCAGCTGAGCTCCGCTTAGCTAAAATACCTGATTACGATTCACCAATACAATTCAAATATGATACCCAGGCTTACAGCTAATGCCACAGTAACAATATCATTTATTTTTCTGCCTGTACTCTTTATCCATCTCTTACTGGGCACTAAGCCTCTAAACCCTTTGCCAAACAGATAAAGATCTGATAACCAGGCTGCGTTGTTTTTATGTATCTACAGCTGTGACAATGGAATTGAATATTTTTTACTATTATTTTTGTTGCTTCTTGACTTACCTCCAGACTGATACGAGATTATTTAGCATGAAAACAAAAGCGCCTTTTAATAATTAAATTAAATATTTCTACCAACTACCTGTTTACAGTGAGTAATTATGCATGCAAATGAAGGAAAATGGAACCGTATAACAATGTAAATTTTGTTTGGCTTGACATTTTGTGCTTGTGACAATGATGCATTAAAATGTTATGCCAAATGCTTAGGCAGTTTATTCAGATTTTACAAATGTATTCATCAAGCCTTACATTTAAAGAAGAATGGCTGGCATTTACATTTTAAGTTTTGCAAATGCATTAAGTAGAACTAATGAATAATGCTTTTTATTAATGATGGCACATAATAACACTGTCCTCAGGGCACGTGTAATATTTCAGAAGGGTTACAGTCTAGTGACTGATTTCTTGAAAAGTTAAGTGATTTTAATATTTTGACAAGCAAGAGAAAATATTTTAATATGTGGAACACCACCTTTCCGCAAGAGATTTGCAAACACGGCACTATTATAAACTCTTCTTAGATTGTGTTCTCTATTCCAGAAGGACATCACATGAACAGTAGTGTTGAACACATTGAAAAATATTTTTAAATGATTTGGTGAAATTTTGAATAATGACATCCATATAAAATGATTCTGAAATCATCTTGAAAACTTCAAAATATCTACAATCGAGATTTTACTCTCAAAACTGCAAGATTACTTTCATTTATTCATACTATGCATTAAATATCTGATTACTTTAATTAATGTTGCTGCAAGATTATTAAAAGTAACACACGTTATGTAGTTGTTGGAGTAAAAACTGTGGGTCATTGTCCTTTAAAAGGTTAAACTATTCTTGAAAAATTGTCATAAAAATCAATCAATAAATAATTAAAATAAAGTGACTCATTTTAGGGACCACAGATCAACACAGTGCATTTATTGGTGTGCAGTGTCTTTGTGGTTAAAATAGACAACCAAGTTATCCCAGAACAGTTTTACTGGCCAAACGAGAACACTAACAATAGTTTGAAAATGGACTTGAAGAGCAACAATGATAAAACCTACAATGATCAAGCTGCAACATTCTGCTTGGATTCAAACCATGTTCATTAGCAATTCAACTCCTTATTTTTGTTTGGTTTCCCCTCTGGCTGCTAATTAATGCTTAATCGAAACTGCTGAACTGAGCTCATAGAAAATTCATGAATATTGAAATAAGCCCTAACAATTTTTGGGGGGCTTTCTTTGGTGCTGTTTCTTTCCTGTAACTGTCAGAGGACTGACTCAGTGTTTCGGTTTCTGCCTTTCGTCTCTCCGACACTGTGGCACTAATGGATCTGCCCTGAGAGACAAGAAGATCAGCGAAAGAGAACAGTCATCCAAGTCCCACAGTAAAGTCTCGGAATAATAGCTGTTCAATTGTGTCTGCAGGTGCATGTTGGCAAAAATGGTCTCCTACAGCGAGGATGTACATTATGAATTTGCAGAATTATACCACTTAGCCAGTGTAATAGTGCCCTCGCATCAGTTGACTGAACGGTGGCATAGTCAAAGAAATAAAATACATTTCTGAAGGTCAATATTATCGGCGGTGTCTGAACTCAGGACAGTAACTGCTAGGTCTTGAGAGAGAGAGGGAGAGAGAGGGAGAAAGAGAGAGAGAGGCATAACAGAGTATGGGAGAGAGAGAACAGAAAGGAGAAGCCAAAACAATTCGGACCCCGCATGAATTTTTCCCTTTGAGAAGTTCACTTCCCTGTCTGTCTTCTGTGCCTTTTAATGGAAGATGATTATTAATGCTCCCTTGCAGGAGGAGCTGTCATGTTTCTCCTTGGCGAACATGTGAGGAGGTGGAAAATGAATTTAAAATATACAGTAAACTGCGCTCTTTACCATATTTTATTAGAAAACAATTCGCTTGAAATGGATTTATTCAGAGGCTAAATTTTTCATTTTTTTTTATTATTCGAGCATCTGGAGGACGAGAACATGCGTGAGCCTGCCGCTCCGTTTAAAATAACATTCAGTGACGGTGCGCATCACACAATCTTTTTGAAGAACAAACATATGTCTATTTTTATTCGCTGACAAAATCGGGAGTGGCATGGAGGGCGCTCGGTTTTAAATCTCAGTGACAATTGCTCTAAAGTTACTCAAATTCGACCTGACTCATGACAAGAGGGCGTAATTCCTAAAATGGAACATGCCTATCAGTGCAGGCCCCATTTGCATAATGAGGAGCCTTGCGTTTCCACCAGCGATGCTTTTGACATCTGCAACTTGGAGCTGCGCTTGAGCAAAAGTGAGAAATGTCGATAGAGATAAGGGAGAGGGAAGAGTGAGGGCAGCCAGAACCAGCCGCTGTGAGGAGGGCAAAGTCAGCTCTATGGGCGCACACACACACAAAGATGCACACTCTTACAGCAGCGAGTATGCCGACTTTGGCAGAGGGGTTTGTTGGAGCAGGGAGTAGTGGCAAACGTGCAACACCGCAGGAAAGGCATTTTTGGACTTTTACTGACAGCTTGACAAAAAATGACTGTGCTGACGTTAATTCCATGTAGCTCTTTTGCTCTAATTGTTGATTCAATTTGCTAATTAGTAATTTGATTTAAGTGGCAGCCACATCATGTGCTCAGGACATGGTGGGGGGAGGTTTGGGGGAGGGAGAAAGGACGTAGGTGCTGTGATGGCTTGTCATGCAAGGGGTAGTGGAGTTATGAATATTGTATGAGAGTTCAGTCTTAATTGTTTCTGATTTGTTTATTTTTCAACATGGTGCTCCGCAACACAACACACCCCAACAGTCCGGGGCTATACACACACACACACACACACACACACACACACACACACACACGCTCGCGCACACACACATGTGTACATCCCCCAAAACCAAATATCACAAGTGGCATTCAAAGCGTCCATCAAAGAAAAGACAGGGGATCACTAGAAGTTCTAGCAGCTCTCAGACAGAAGCACTTCTGTATGGACAGCTCTCTTCAAATTCCAGCATGTTGAGAGCCACCTGAGTACAAAAGCAAACATGCCGGCTCCGGGATGAAAAAGCCTGACCTGTTGCAGTTTGGCATGCATTTCCAAAATGCTGGAGACAGAACTGGAATGTTCCGTTGGAAAGAGAGGAAGCGCTTTGTTTTAGGATCAAACCTTCAAAGACATAAAAGACTTCAGTTTTGCATTAAACAAAATATTCAAGACATAGATGTGCGTTAAATAAAATAAACACAGGCTGGCATACAAATGCAATACTGTGCTCACGAAATTCCAGCGTTTAGAAATTTTTCCATTGCTTGATGTGAAAAGAATGTGTACATTTTTTAGCCGTTTACTGATTGGTTGAAGCAGATTTAACATGTAGGTTATTATTTTATGTTTATCATATATTATTTACATGTCATATGGTTAATTTTATAATCTTATAAAGGCATTTTAACTTAACTATGTAATTTTGACACTGCCTGCAAACTGCATTGTTCCCATTAAAACAGAGATGTAGAAGCCCTGCAGAAAACAGCATTAAATGAATCGAGAACACTGAAAAGAGCATCATTGTTCGTAGTTACTCACAAAGTGCAGTGTCACTTTCCCAGATGAATAAAAGCACGATTGCTCAAGTTGCATCCCACGCTCTTTACAGAGGGAACATCTTTGTCCTTCTACAAACAAAATGATTTGTTGTCGATCCAAAACACCACTTCCAACTGTTGTAAGGTATGGTACGCTTGTTCCTCTTGCTATGGGCTGAAACTTTGAAAAGACCTGTAGGACTGCGTTTTATGCCCTTTTATTCCCAGAGCTTCAGCTTGGACTTGCAAATGATACATTGATATTGAATGGCATTGACATTTTCAGAAGTAGATACATAAATATACCGCATAGCTTTATAGTGGTGGGCAATGAAAAAACAGCTGTAATTAAATTATATAATGATATTTTCCTCCCGGACCACTGGCGGGTTGGTGTACGTTGCTATAGTGATACTGAATAAATATGGTCATGTATTCATTTATTAATTCATACATTTGAGCAGATGTTAAGTTGGGTTTGTTCATGTATTCATGTATTAATTTATACTTTGGGTCATTTGCAAGTGGAGTTTAACCATATAAAGCAAAAGAATATTACTTTAGAAGTGCCTGACAACTGCTAAACATGCCACAAATAATAATTCCCCACAATAAAATAAGTTGCATTAAAATGTCATTAAATGAACTGAAACCAAACTGAAAAACATTTATCAGATATGCACTCTTGCTTTTAATGTGCAACTTTCTTTCTGAAATTTACAAATGACTGTAATGTGGTTTAATATAAATGTATTTTCAGTGGTAGAAATTGAATGCTAAATGCAGAAAATATATAGACCCAAGCCTAACAGACCACAGCCCAAGGTACTTCACTTTGAGGCTCTTTATATTTGTATTGATAAATAAACATTATTTAAAACATCTGTCAAGCCCTGTTAAATATCCTCCTGGTTCAGTGGCTTTCGGAACCCTGGGCGCGGAATATTTAATTATTGTACTAACTGAATAATCAAAAAGTCAATTTCCAAACAGCCACCCGCACATGTTCAGACAATTGCATTTGCAATATCTGTGTACGTAATCTCTTTCTCGCCCCTTTCTGCGTCCCCTCCGACAGTATTACCGGGAGAAAACTGAATGAATTTACATACTGTAGCAGAGTCACCAAACAAGCCTACATCACCAGCTTCCACTCGTCCATATTAATTACCAGCTTTAACTACAGTTCGCAACACGGCCATACATTATACAACTGGACAGTAAAGTAGACCCAATTGATCCTGTTGTGTCCATGAAAATGAGCTAGTCGATAGCTAATCATTACTCTTCTGTAAGTAGGTGAACATTTCATGCATCTCATTTAATAGCTGTACACTGTACATCTTTGGTGTATTAGTCATAAGTGGATTCTTGAGGAAGTGAGTTTACATTGCTGTGCACAGATTTATAATTAAACGCAAACATAATCTCAATGATGTTTGATACATTTCCTCAAGTGATTTAATTACTGAGAGGTGCCAACTGAATCTATTAATCACATCTGTTTTGTTTAACACAGACAAATCAATACTGCATAATATATATATATATAAAAATAATAATAATAATAATTATTATTATTATTATTAGAATTATTATTATTATTGTCATCATCATTATTA
Organism: Crenuchus spilurus; assembly: GCA_036984385.1. Classification (NCBI taxonomy): domain Eukaryota; kingdom Metazoa; phylum Chordata; class Actinopteri; order Characiformes; family Crenuchidae; genus Crenuchus; species Crenuchus spilurus. The sequence continues at coordinate 24,268 of BRDA01035127.1, read as the reverse complement.
TTATTAGTAGTGTTATTATTATTATTATTATTATTTGTATTATTATTATTATTAGTAGTAGTACATGTATGATCAGAATTTTTGCTGAACTTTGTTTGAAGTTCCTGAATTATGGCATTATTAATCGCATTATGAGGTTAAAATTATGATAAAATATCTTATTGCTTTTTTGTTGTTCACATTAGTAAAACATTCATGCAATATTAATATGTATGTTTTGCATGTGCGTAAAGTAGTTTGGGGGCAAGTTTGGCGAGGCAATTTTACTATTAAATCCATTTGTTGAAAAGTAATTATATTAGCAATGCAAAATTCTCAGGGATTTCCTGCAATTATATTAATATTACAAACTAAGTCAGTACTGCATAAAAAAGTGATTAATAGATAACATTTGAAAATGTATGATGCATATACCAGAAATAACAAAAAAAATTATATATGGATGTTATTTCCATATATGAGAACACACTTCTCTGTACACTGAGGCAACTGTTCTAGGTAGTGAGCTGGAACCTGTATTTGTGTGTGCGTATGTTTGGCAGGCAGTACCAGGCCAGGTCAAAGCAGCTTAGTTCCAAGCCGTTGGGTGACCTGCCCGAATGCCATGCTTGCCTGCTCCCACTGACCCGCATGATTTCATTACTGAGAGGTGA
>BRDA01035127.1:6115-18615 GCA_036984385.1 Crenuchus spilurus | reverse complement strand
GCACCTACAGTATATGGTCAGTGGCGCTGATAAAATGGTGAGTGTAGATACAAGGTATCTAATGTACCTAATGAAGTGGCCAGTGAGTGAATGTCATTGTGACCAGCGCTGCTAATGCAACAGTTAAACAGTCAGCCAGCACATGACCCGGTCTACACATACAGGTTACTGTTTTTAATGCCATAAAATACTGGCAAGCAATTGGTCAGTTTCCATTACAGAGTCCCCAAGCTGACATCAAGTGTAAATAAAAAGAATATGCTAAGACATGGCAACAAATTACTTAATTATCTTGGTCCCATACCTTAGTAATCCATGGCCACACCTTAACTATCTTGTTCCCACACGTTACTAAATCATGGTCACACAATAGAATTTTGTTGCCTTGCCGTCCTAATATTTTGATTTACATGTGATGTCACCTTATTTCAAAGCTTTTAAATACAGTGAAAAATATCATATATTTCACATAGCCACACATGTGCTTTGGACCTGACCACTTCTGAATGTTTGTTTTCCTCACATAAACTAGCTAGCAATAGCTAAATGGTAGTTAATGTTAGTACAGGCGACCTGGGCTAAGAACAGACCACAAGCTAATTATAGTTTCCTTCATTTTTCGCAAAGTATATCATTATGCGACTCACAAATGATCAATTAATTCGATGTTGTGTCTGTTTTAAACTATATTTGGAGAGGTCAACTTAATTTCATACCTCTAGTCTTCCTCTTGTAGCTGCTATGCTGTTCGCTAGCCTGCTTTTCTCTCTCTCTCTCTCTCTCTCTCTCTCTCTCTCTCTCTCTCTCTCTCTCTCTCTCTCTCTCTCTCTCTCTCTCTCTCTCTCTCGAGCGCCTACCTGTCACGATTGAGCCGCGCAAAGCATTGTGGGCATTGTGGTCTTTTTGTGCTGTTATTTACATTGAAATGACTCACTTTTACTACTTTTACAACTACACCTTAATAAACGCTGCAGTCAGAGGCAAAAACAACAGCTTTCAAACTCAAACAGTTCATTTCATTAACCGAGTTGAACTGTATCTTAACTAAAGAAATCAAAACTGACTTTTTAAAACGTTTTATAATGTTATGCAAGCAAAACTGTTTTATGTTATGCTTTTTATGCTATGCTATTTAATACATCTTCACTGTGTTTGGGTGCTTGTTGGAAGATGTGGCTACTACACAGAAAGCAAACACTACAATGTCTAGAGAAATGAATTAACATAAGCAAAACATAAAAGTCATAAGCATTAAAACATTAATCAGGTGTTTGAGCCATAACAACACATATAGTAGTGTCTATATATATGTCATTACAACGTATGACATGAAAATGTATCATTATTCCCTGTGTAGGTGGAAGGTTATGAAAGCATACATAAATATTTTAAACTTGTGTACCCTCTACAATCCCGAGTTTACCAGAGGTAAATGTGTTATTTGTGTAATTTGTGAGTTTTTTAAGCTAGCGGTATATGCAAACTGAGGTAATATAAGATCATTTAGATCATTTAGCCTGCCAAGCTAAAAATGTCTTACTGATATAGTAAATTTATCCCAGCAACATAAAAGCAGGTTTCACTGAGATGAATGTCACAAAATAATGCCTAAAAGTGATGTGACGTCTTCCGTAAATGAATGCTGGCAAGATGGCAAATACAGTGTGTCTGAGGTGGTGTGAATACACTCACTTTCTGAAAAGCCTACTGCTTTACTGGTCAAGTAGTGCATACTGGATCCACTGTAGTATGTATTGTTTAATAATACCAGTCTTTGTCAGCTGTTTTAATGCAATTTACAAATGTTTCAGACATTGCATTGAATGCAGCATTAGTTTAATGTCATATTAAATATGATCCAACATATAATCCAGTGGCCCGCAAAAACAGTTTTCCCATACTCATTTATTTAAACACAGTTTTTGCTTCAAAAACATTGATTATGTCACCATGCACTAGCCATAGTAACAAATAATGTCATTTAATCTCCCAATTCCATCCTGTACCATTAAGCAAAAATGCTCAACTAGTGAGCAGTCATGATTTGGTGGTTAGAGATGTGGAAAGTGTCCGGTTCAATCCTCACACAGGTCATGACTGAAATGTTCTTGAGTAAGGCACCTAACCCCCAACTGCTCCCTGGACACTGTGAATAGGACTGCCCCCACTTCTGGCACATGTTCTCACAGCCTAGTGTGTTCACTAGTGTGCGTGTTTCACTGCACGGATGAGTTAAATGTGGAGGTCAAATTCCATTGTGTGCAATCACATTAGCAAAGTTGAATCTAATCTAAAAGTTCTTCTCATATCATATGTTACTTAGAAATGCAGAAACAAATTCTTATGATGTCCAATAAAACCCAAAGATATCAACATTTAAATATACCACCAGACAAGAAATCATATAGCCTAGCTATCTGTCGTTGCCAGAATGAGTGGGAACCAGTTTTTCACTGTTGGAGCTGTTATCAAGAGCTGAAGGAAAGTGAGAGATGTTTGCTGTCTGTCACTACACTCTACACATGGACTCTAAGTCCATTTTGTTCTCAATATAAGAAGGCGAAAGTCTTCTTGTCTGTACCATGTAGGAGGCCAGCTGATACTAGCATCATTATCTACCATAACCACACAGATCTGTCAGAAAAAAACGGTGTAATTGGTCATTCTTGATGTGTTTACTGTAACTCAGGACCACGCAATGTTTTGTAATATGATGTGTAGCACTGTCATTCTGCAGGCGTACTTTTAACCAGGAAAGCTCTTGTGGCAATTGGTAGTACATTCTGAATGCATGATCTGTATGTTTTGCTTATGTAGGCTGCTTGAACATGCATGTGTGTCTGTGGAGAAGGTAGGAGGAGGCGGCCAATGTGCTGTCTGAAGCTGCGACCTCCTGGCCCTCTCTCCCCACAACAGAGAGCATCCTGGGTAATGAATTGCCCCACTCCTGCTTATTAACCTCTGCTAATGAAATCGTCAGGACACTATTGTTCCTCTAATGAACCTTCAATGACAGGACAGAGCTCCATCTTTGTCCTTCGACACCACAGCTAAATTAGAATTCTATTCTTCTCTCTCTCTCCCTTGCTCTTCCTTTCTTTCTGGAGGGTGTAGGGGCCGACGGTGTCCTGGTGATGTTTCTGTGTATGGAGTGGTGCTGAAGGGCGGACCGAGGATGGGTTCGCTGGTCTATGGGTTAGCCATGGCCGAAAGCAGCCTTGCATTAGCCCATGATTAGCACCTCCAGTGTGGATCCGCACTGCTAATTACTTGCTCGGCTCTGGTTCACTGAGATTTAAGTACCAGCGCCATCCCATTATCTGCAGTCCCTGAAGTCTAGCCCCACCATGCTGCACTGTAGAGCTCACCGCAGGGTTATCGATAAGAGCTGCCCTGCTTGGGCTTATGTGGGGCTTACACACACACACACACACTAGATACTTCCTTTGCTAACCCTCTTCACCAGTGTGTACTTACTAACACATGCACATTCTGATAACCCAGTCTGTATGCTTATGGTTTTGTACATTTCTGAGGCAAAAATGCAAACTGTACAAAAACAGTAAAACACACTTTTTTATCAACCAATAAAATAAAATTGTGTTAAACTGCTTTTCACAATGCTACAAACTTAAAGATGAAGATGCAATTCCAAATTAACTGGGGTGAAATGTAAACATACACTCTAATATTTGGTTGGAACACCTTTATCTTTGATTTCATTTCTGTGGTGGCCAATTAATGTGTAAAAATGATGTCTTATGTACATGTACAAATTACAAATGATGTCTTTGTAATTTCCATCTGGGATCAATAAAGTATTTCTGATTCTGATTCTGATGCTCCCTGAACCACTCTTTCAAAATCTGAGCTCAATGAATCCTGGCCTTGTCATCTTGAAATATGCCCATGCCATCAAAGCAGAAAAAAACATTTATGGGATATTCAGGTAGTCAGCTGACCTCATGCTTTGTGCATATAACATTGCTCAACCTGCTCCTGACCAACTGCAGTAACCCCAGATCATAGCACTGCTCACACTGACTTGTATGGTAGGCACTAGACATGATAGATGCATCACTTCAGCCGCCTCTCTTCTTACCTTGATGCACCCATCACTCTGGAACAGAGTAAATCTGGACTTATTAGACCACATGACCTTCTTCCATTGCTCTGGAGTGTAATCTTTATGCTCCCTAGCAAATTAAAGCTGGTTACTCTCACTGATAAGTGGTTTTCTTAAGGCTGTACAGCAGTTTAGTCCCAATCCCTTGAGTTCCCTTCACATGGTGTGTGGAAATGCTTTTACTTTCACTATTAAACTTATCTCTGAGTTATACTTTGGTAAAATCAAATGGTAGAAAAACTAAACATTTAAGTCATCACCAATCACAATCATTCAAGGTTTTTTTCTGGCCACATTCCTTCCTGGAAGATCCCCCCCCATCCTTCTACTTTTTAATATAATGTGTTGGACAGTTCTTAACCTGATTTAAGTACAGTAGTTTCAGCATCTCCTTAGATGTTTTTTTCTGCTTGATGCCAATGATTTGACCCTTCTGATACAGATTAACATCTTTTCCACAACCACAGGGTGTGTCTGTCAACATGTTTTTTTTTAACAAATGAGAAGCTACTCACTGCATCAGTTAGGGGTTAAATAACTTGTTTAAAGCTGAAACATAATCACCCCTGCAGAAATGATCCAGTAGGAGGCTTTCACCTATTTGCTTAGTTAAATCCTGGTGGTGATCTTTCTTGGTCAGGCAGTATATATATGTGCATATCTGCACTGTCAGAACAAAAACCTGTCTTCATTTTTGTCATTTTGTACTCTTTTTATAATTGAAGCACATCCTAACATACCACCACCACATCAGTGTCACTGCAGTGCTGAGAATAATCCACTAACAAACAATGCCTTCTATATCAGCTCCACTTATCACACAGGTGCATTTTAGGTGTACAAGTAGTCTACTTGTGTCTCTGCATACTTGTACGCTGTTCTTCAATGAGCAGGACCCCCAGCGGACCCCCACGGAACAGGGGTGTCATGTTCAGCACCACACTGATGTAGTGGTGTTTGTGAAAACATCAGACATGGCACACCTGCCTGGAGTTTTTAAACACTTACTGTCCATTCTAGTGGACAAATCTACCTTGTTGATGACTTTGTAGATGTAAAGTCAGAGACAGTAGCTCATCTGTTGTTGCACAATTTGTGTTGATCCTTCATTGGTGCTCACAGGATTCTGTAGGACTATGTATGTATGAGGGGCAGCGGTGTTTTGGACCAGTAGGTATTGTGACCAGAAGACAGTTTGATCTCCAGACAGGTCATGACTGAACTGCCCTTGAGTAAGGCACCTAACCCCCAACTGCTCCCCGGGCGCTGTGGATACGGCTGCCCACCGTTTCAGGCACATGTTCTCACAGCCTAGTGTGTTCACTAGTGTGTGTTTCACTGCACAGATGGGTTACATGTGGAGGTCAAATTCCATTGTGTCCAGTCACATTGGTAAAGTTGAATCTAATCTACTCTAATGACAACAGGTATGTGCATTGTATAAGTAATATGCTCTGTCATATCATGAAGCCTTAAGTGTAATTTTTGCACCACAAAAATGACTGGAATTCTGGAAATTAAATGAAAACACTGACATTAGGAACCCATATGTTGTCCACTCTCAGCCTAGCCTAATTCAGTTCTGGCCTAGTTTCAGATCAAGCAGCCAGAGTAACAAAAGTATAACGGGTTGAAAGAGAACGGTCCAGGCAATTGTTCAATGGGAGGGGCATTGAGGTGGAGGGTGGGTGGGGGTCCTGATTTGGATGGGGAGATTTTGGAGGGAGTCTCCAGCCTCTTGGAGTTCTCATGTAAGCCCCCAAGTGTGCGGAGGCCCCGCTCTGCTGTTCACCCCACAGCTACTAATTACAATTCACATGTCACACACTTGCCGGATAATGGCAGTCAGGAAGCAGGATTGGAATATTCCAGAAAGCCTGCGGGGGTGTCAGCACTGTTGAGAGGAAAGTGTGTCTGTTTCTCTCAGAGAGCGAGCAGCGGAGAGTTATCGCTATATTTGGCATCTCTGCATGTGCCCGTGCCCCCTCTGTATATCTGTCCCTGCCATCCATCCTCTCTTCTGGCACTCCAGTGGCTGTCTGTTGGGCTGGAGATGGAGGGGCATCTGCTGGGTGAGGGTAAAGTTGGCTACACAGGGTGGCGGCCTGGCCCGGCCAGGCCCAACAGCATGACATCTTCTGGAATGAAACCACACGCTGAGACTTTCTCACCCTCTTCTTCCTTTCTTTCTCTCTATCTCCCTCACTCAAATCCTCACCAGATCTTTCACAGTCTCGGCTTTATTCAGTCACTCCATTCCTTTACCGACCTGAAGTGACATTTTATGTAAATATTCACTTGCATTTATAAATTTGTATCATTTTAAAGGTGTCATATTGTAAATAACAGCGCTCAGATTTTAAACAGGTTTATGGAAAATGCTTCAAATGTTTCAAAATCTACAGTTTGCTTTTCATACACATTTCATTCTTTTTGTGACATCACAACACTAACTGATTATATGACCATGTTCATCCTAGTGAACAGCCTGGCCCTGCCCATTCAGAATTCAGGTTATAAGGAGTGTTTCAGTCTGGACTGCTGTTCGAGTGTGGCATAATACAATACAACACAGCCAATCAAAATAGACATAATTTACATACATCTGTCTTAAAGGCATATTGATATATTCCTGGGGATCATGCTGAAAAATATCAGTCTAATAAGTAGAAAATTCAGTAACACTTTATAACTTTCATTAATAGCTCATTAACTAATGATTAATAATAGTGATGGGTCCGGCAACACCGATGCGTCGGCGCATGCGTCGAGCTCACAGAGCAAACCCTGTGTCGGTGCGTCACATGACCGATACAGGGACTGTTTAGAAATGACACTGACGCGCCAAACTGTGTTTATAAGGAAGCGCATCTGTCAATGGGATGCATCTGCCAAAAAAATCCCTGATCTTTTGCGGTACAACGTGTGTGTTATTCATCCAAAACTATGGAGCAGCCTCAAGGCAAAAGAAAGGTTTCCGACGTGTGGGACCAATTTGATCTTACGTCGGAAAATAAGGTCATTGTTTGAATTTTGTTGTTGTTTCATCCGCTTTCAGCCGCTCTGCTCCCAAACTATGGAACGCCCTCCCACCAGACATCCGTAACATAGATTCTCTTCCTCTTTTTAAAACTAGAATTAAAACTCACCTGTTCAAAATAGCCTGTTCTCTGTGATATCCACTGTATTGTCTCTTGTACGTTTTGTGTTCATTTAGTATGTTTTGTGTTCTTCTGTATGTTTGCTAATTATTTTGTCCTTGAGTGTTGTGAAAGGCGCTTATAAATACAATGCATTATTATTATTATTATTAATACAATATAATATATACAATAAAATGCAATGACTTAAATATTATTATTGTATAGACTAGGTCATCAAATCAGTCTGACGACTAAGTTGCCTGTAGGGATTTTTAACGTCCAGCAGGTGTCAGTATTCAGTGACACAGTATCGAAAGTGTCGAAACGCTTAATGACGCTTCATCTACCCATCACTAATTAATAACTGAACATATCATTAGTTCATGAGAATTTCATTAACAAATGATTTACTAATTATTTGTTAACATTTGCAAAAATGAATACAATCATTAGTAACTACATGAACTATCATTTATAAACATTAGTTCATGTTCAAATTCGCATGAACTAATTAATTGTTTACAGTTATTAATCATTAGTTAATGGCTTATTAATGAAAGTGATTATAAAGTGTTACCAAAAATTAATGCTCATCAGAATAGAGAGTAATTGTAATAGTGTGATTGCTAGGGATAAATGATGATGGAAAAAACTCTTGTATGAACGATGATGTTTTCAGGACCTGCACAAACCTCATACGTGAACCTCAAAAGAGGAAAACAATGAAAAGTTTGGCCCTTTTAAATCTCAGTTAACATGCTGTAAATTCTATCAAACTACTTTGGCTTCTTTATGTTTTTGTACAATTCTTCTTATAAATGTGGAATTGTTGAGGTTACTCAAGTACATATTGATCCTTCCTAGTATTTATATACTGTTCTTTCTAACTAACTAAATTAACTAACGTGCTCTGCACCTGCACTAGAATTTACAGAAGCATGAAAAATCACATTCAAACTAAAGAGTCATGTGAAATGTTGCACCAATAGAACAGATCAGATTTGTTCACCTAATGTCTACATAGTGGCATATTTATTGTTGTTTCCAGCCTGCCTAATTTTATTTAACTACAGCCCCAGTATCACATTTAAACTGGAAGTGTATTTTTTTAAATTTTTTTTTTAATTCTTGCCCTTTCTACACTTTCTACAAAAGAACACATTGGTGACACGTTGCAATAAGGGTGCATCTATTAACAGTACTTAAGGCTGTATTATGCATTACTAATGCTAATTATTTAACTAAAATTCTTACAAATGGAAGGTGTGTCTGAAAGCTTAAATTCTCTTCATTCAAGTCAATTTGTTCATTTTGAGCTGCCAGCTGAAGACTTTGATTCAGTAAACCGTGTACTAAATAAAAATAAATAAATAAATAATAAAAAAATAATAATAATAATAATTAAAATAATAAATGTTGATTACTGAATTAAATATTTTTGATGTTTTAAATTGAGAAAAAAAATCACATTTTTTTCTCCTGCTGAAGGGTGACCCCTTCTGGTACAAATCTGAGTTGCAATCAACATAAAGTCCCTTCAGTGCTGTGCTTCCAAATGCAAAAATCAAACTGCACAGTACATCTAGACTAATACATATATATATCCTTACACATATGTGCATATCACAATATTGTAATGATTAATTACAGAAAATGAGTAGTTTATAAATATTAACCACTTATTGATGGCATGATTGTATAACTGATGTTTACGTTTATCAGCTAATAACGACTTTATTTAATAAAGTCTGGTGTTAGCATTTTGTGAAGGTTTAAATAGTAGTTAAGATACAGACTAAAATAGGTGCTAAACTTATTGGCATTTTGTTCCTAAAACTGCTACGTTATTTAGTGAATCTATACAAAATCTTAAGTCTTAAGATCAACATTATACTGCACTATACTATATTATTACCATTACAACAGTACTATCACTTTATATAATAACAAGCACTGCTATACTCATATATATACTGCTGCAATAATATACATTTACATTAAACTATAACTATAACCATATATGTATACAGCCATATTGTTGCTGTTACTACTATATATTATATATACACCAGTGTTTTATATTATATTATACTTTTCATGCCTTTAAAATCTCATTGAATGTTTTTATGTGTGTATGGATGTATGTTGTTTATGTTGTTTATGGTTGTATGTTTTGTCTGGCGCTTAAAAGGTACCACTCAAAATTTCGTTGAACCATGTACAATGACAATAAATCTCTCTATCTATCTATTTATCTTAAGTGCTGTCATTTGTGACCCTTATGTAAAGTGTGACTGACACAGATGTGGACATTTATAGGCTCAGTTTGTTAAATTTGTATAAGTTTATAAATAAAATAGCATTTCTTTCAGATCACTTCCTCTTGTTCTTATTCTCAACTTCTTCATACTGAAGTTCCTCACCATTCAGTTCCATTTAGTTTCCACATGTGAGCTGTATTGCTCTGTCAATGTACCTCTGCATCTTCAAAAAGGTTCAGTAATTTCTCACTTTTGTGCCTGGAGCCGGCCAGCTTTTGTGATTTTTAATCTGTGTGGTCATTTTCATGCAGCGGTTTACTGAATGAAGCTACTGGGCTTAGCTTTTGATTTGTGTATGTGTGTGTGCGTGTATGTGTGTGTGTGTGTTTGTGTGTTTTTATCAAGTTTTTTTCCTCTTCTTCTTCTTTTTTTATAAAACAAACAGCGTTAATGAACCACTGTGCTGACATCTGCAGGAACCCAACAACTAAATTAATGCGTGCACCACATATCAAGTAGGAGCCTTCCTACTGTCAGACATGGCATCTCAAAGAGAATACATAACAAGCAAAGACAGCTCGGAGAGAGTAGAGGAGAGAGAGAGAGAGTAGAGGAGAGAGAGAGAGAGAGAGAGAGAGAGAGACTGAAACTGACTATACCTTCTACTGCAAGTAGCTACAGCAGTGACTCTCCTGCTGTACCACACACAATGAAAATCATTGTCATCACATTCTTCAGTTTACTTCATTTTGATCATGTTTCTCATGTTAAAACCAACCTCAACATGCACACAGTATTAGAATCTAATTAACAACTCATTATACAAGGGTTTGCTTTACGTAGCTCTGTAATTTTTAATTATGTAAATGCATTACAATTAATAAATATATGTAACCAATGCTTTAACAGATTGATTCACTTGTAATATTTCATATATTGTATATATTATTTCATATATCACTATTACAAAATATTTCATCATGATTAATCACCTGATTAAAAATGACATAAAAAATATTCTTGAATTTAAAAGCACTACATAGTCTCACAAATATACACAACACATCTTAATGAAATGTTTTACTGAGTAATTAATAACACAATATCATTATTTTCATCAAATCTTCTTTACTACACAATATTTCACCAAAACATTAAACTGGCAAGTTTTATTCAGACAATAACATACATTATAATAATTTCTCTTCTCATCAGTAATCACAGGAGAATGTTTTTGGAAAGTACAAACCAGCAGGTATTTAGATTTAGACTGAGCTGAAGCTCCACCTCCCAGTGGACCATTTTTCTGCCATTTAATGCGAACTGCTCCTTTAAGAGCGTGATGTTGCTGAATTTACTCTGTATGCACGGAGTGTGATCTAACAACGCTGAACATTCATATATTTTGCTCTGTTAAAGTCTGAAACTTTAAATTTGTTCATTTATCATTAAGCTATTGTTAAACCACCCTCATCTCTATCACAGTCTCGTGTCCACATGCCATTTGTTTATGTTTACGTCATGTCTCCGCCCTCTTACCCTGTCATGTCATCATTGTGCTCAGCTGTGTCCTGTGATTCCACAGCCCTGATTCCCCATCTCATGTGTGATTATGTTTGGTTTATATGTTTCCTCAGGTGTCACAGTGTTGGTCGGTCATTATATTGTCTTTATGTTCATGACATGTTATGTTGTGTACTCACAGCCAAGCCAAGTCAAGTATTTGATTTAAGTAAAATTGCACTGTAATTACTTTATAATTAAATGATTGAAAATAGGTTTATAGATATATAGTTATAGTTAAGTAAAAATCACATTAAAAACACATTAAGAGGCAAGAAATGCAAGTCATGAACTCTTGACAAGACACAGCTGTTAACTGAAAGCCATTCCAGGTGACTACCTCATAAAGCTGACTGAGAAAATGCCAAGAAAGCTGCATCTAAGCAAGAGGTGCCTACTGTGAAGAAAGTAAAGTATAAACATATTCTGCTTTGTTTACTTGTTTGTTTACTAAATAATTATATATGTGTTTATTCATAGTTTAGATGACTTTAGTATTAATCTACAATGTAATAAAATGCTGTCTGGACACCTATATTAGGCTTTAATATAATTAATCTTTCTTAATACCATAAATCTTGTTAAAATTAAGTACAGATTTTGACTTAAAAGACAACAAAGGTTGTTGTTGAGCCTGTACCTTATTGGAGTATTATAGAGTACCTTTACATTGATGTACCCATGGTTGTTGTACCAGTTAAGGTACTATTCTGTACACAAAGAAGCTAAAATCTACCTTTTAGGGTACATTTATAAAAAGTTTACCTTTGCATACAAGACAGTACTTACTGTATATCGTATCTCAGTTTTAGTGTGTATCTGTTTAAAACCTAGATATACATTTAGCAGGGCATTTTAGAAAGTGATGATTTTTCACTTGTATGATGAGTAGAAGTCTTTCCCTTAGCTCATTTCTAAAGAGGATGTCCATTGTGATTCCTTTTTGCTTTGTTTTTTCCTTCATAATCACCACAGCGGCACTGTTGTCTGGGCAGAGAGATGCTTTGGTGTTGTAAATTGATTCGGTGGGGAAAAGACGCTGATGGATGAATAGAAAATGAACATCTTCATGACTGACCCCTTAGATGCCTCCTTGCAATTGCTTCTCTCCCCCCAGCAAGTCTTTGATTGACAGTCCTCCTAATGAGCTGCGGCTGACATGGTGTCATCATTCACCTGGCCTGGACCCTCCTCCAGGTAACCAGAGAGAGAAAGAGAAAGAGAGAGAGGGAGAGAGAGAGAGAGAGAGAGAGAGAGAGGGAGAGAGAGAAAGAGAGAGAGAGAGAGAGAGAGAGAGAGAGAGAAAGAGAGAGAGGGAGAGAGAGAGAGAGAGGGAGAGAGAAAGAGAGAGAGAGAGGGGGGGGGGGAGAGAGAGAGAGAGGGAGAGAGAAAGAGAGAGAGAGAGAG